>CAEGAF010175144.1:0-151480 GCA_903067075.1 Micropoecilia bifurca | reverse complement strand
ATATATATATATATATATATATATATATATATATATATATATATATATATATATATATATAGAGAGAGAGAGAGAGATGGATAGATCTATCTATATTCTATTTATATTTTATTGTCAAACTCATTTTCATTTTTCAGACCATATCCAGATTATAAATGTCCTCAAATGACCAGTTGTGGCTAGACGTATTTATCAAACTACCCATTAACAAACAGATACAGTACTAATCAATGAGAACTTTTTAAATTTAAATTAAAAAAATTATATGTAGGTAGGTAGGTTCGTTCTTTTAAAGAAATGGACATTATGAATTGGAATTAGAACTATTATGTGAGATATTGCATAAAAGAAAAAAAAAGTAAAATGTGGCAGAATGCCACACTTTTTCCTGTAAATATATTGTGCATAAGACTCGTGAAAGCTCATCTGTGTTTGTTTATATTCTTTTCAGATTCATTTACTTCTCATACTACATACATTGAGCTTCCAGAAAAGGAACAAACCCTGTAGCAGTTCGAACTGAGTTTATCAAAAGCAGAAGTGAGACCAAGAGTTGTAGTGAGCTTTGTAACTTGGCCAGAGTCCCCAGAAGGTGGTGGAGGAAGCACCTGTTCTGCAGCCATTATCTTACCACGCTCAGAAGGACTCAGCAGCCTGACACATGACAGCCATTGTACTGATATACAAGCTCAGGATAAAGTTGTTTACCCGGCTCTTTCATGCATCACTCCGTGTGCTCGGAAATGTGGTTTGATGTTTTGTGTTTGCTCTTTGTAGACAAAACAAAACAACAGCAACTATTTGGGGGGGAGAAAAAAAATGTCTGTTTATTTATTAGTTATGTGAAATCAGAGAATTAATCTGAATGTCAAAAACACTGTCGTCTTGAACGAAAACAAAACCCTAAACACAACCCGTGTTGATCCTGTCTGGAAAAAGCATTAATAAACACCCGCAGCTGGCCACAGATGTTGCCCTGAGGCCATGTTGAGTTTTAAGGCAGAATAAAGCATTGAGGTTCTTCGTCTTGCTGTATTGTTTTACGGTGCTTTAGGAGTACAGCTCATTTACTTATTGTGTTATCTTCAGTAAGTCCAAAATTCTTAAAGGTCAGGTACACATCTGTAGGTTGTTGAGGTGTGAAAACCAGATGTGATTCTGTAGACTGAGGTTTTGTGGGAAGTGTCTCATTTAATGTTAGTGAATGAAATCTAACAGAAACAAACTGAGCAAATAAGATGTTTCTCCTCTTTGATGGAAAAAAAAGACCAGGAACACATTCTTCTCTTTAAAATGTTTGTGTTTAGATTCAAGTTGAAACCATGTACCACAGAAATGTTAGCATCTTTCAACACAACTGTCAGAAATGTGAGAAAAGGAAAAAGTTATTGTGGTCTGATAATGTTTGTTTGTGCTTGGCACTTTCACAGTTGTGTTAAAGTGTAAGTGCTATTATTGAATATTACAATAGCGATATTGGTTAAAAGTAACCTTGTTTTTATGTCCCTCTCTCTTCGTTTTAATCGTCATTTTCTGAGTGGTGTGTATCAAGGTCCAATATTAGATTTTTGATTCTTTGAGAACATCCAATTACCCAGTATATTATGGGTTTGAAGAGTTTGAATGCCGTGGAGTTGACGTGTTATTATTTGCAATATTGAAAACACTGATATTGCAATGTTCAGTTCAATTAAATATATTGTGCTGCTCTAATTGACAATAATCACTCATTATATTTTGCTGATTGCCAACCTTCCTTATCATCTTATGTTATATTAATCGGTCTCCAAAATTCTCCATTAAGTTTGTCAATGTCAGTGTAATATAAGTGATCATAAATATTACTCTAACTACTATTCACTCAATCAACTGAACTAACTTGAACCTTGTATTCGATTTTAGGTTAATCGATTGTTGTTGTTGTTTGAAATACAAGCAGCTTGTGTTGTGCTCTGGTTGCAGGGGAAAAACTGCCACAAAGAACGATGTGGTCAGCACTAAGAAGAAAATTTACGAAAACTATATATATCGGTCATTACCTTTAAAATGTTTTAAGGGTTATATACATTTTTAGCCAGTATGCTGTTTGACACGTACTAAGTCTAAAGTAAGGGGCGTCGGAATGTGTAATCTGAAAATGGCTGAAGGTTTTGTAGCAGTAAAATACAAACCTTATATTCTACCTGCGACTTAATACAAATGAGACTCGGAAAGCTTCTAGTTCAATATGATAGCTATTCATAAGAGTCTAACAGTATAACAGTAGCAGTATAACAGTTCTAACAGTATATTTGAGCAGATTATTAAAAACTTATCAAAGTAGGTATGAAATGTCCTTATGATGAGTACAAATTGATGCATGGTTGCTAAGAAACAACCGATGGAGGATGGCTCATACTGACCATGCTTCCACTTCAGCTACAAAAAGGTAAAAATGCCAGAGGCACAATAATGAGCACCACCCAAAGCAGGATTAATATGATGTTGACAGTGTCTGATGACAGTTAATGTTGTAATAAAAAAGGTCTCCAACTCCACAGCTCACCACGTTACACCTTTTTATTTGAATGAATTAGCTTACATCTGTTCTGTTGCATTGGTTTTTAAAGTCATCCTAGCATTAGTAGATTTTATTTTACAGTAATACATTTAATACGTTCAACTGGTCTTGATACCAATCCTTCCCTTCATATCCATAAATAATCAATTTGGAAAAAATCCCTGGACTTTTCTTGGATTACTAAAGGGAATTTTCTGCTCTTGTTTATATTTCACCAAAGTTTTTTTTTTTTTGCCCTAAACTATTATTCAACTCATTAAGATCTGGATGACGTGTTGTTGTGCTAACCTACTTTAAAAAAATAAAAAAAATGCTGAAATACTTTGCTATGTTTAAGGGTTGGGACCCCTGGATGGTTTTTAGATAGAATGGATCGGTTTAACTGTGATTTATTTCAGCAGAGGAATGCCGAATCCCCTGAAGGACTCATTTTATTTCCCTTTGTCTAGAAGTTTCATGTGGTAAAGTTGCTGCATGTTTTTAATTTGTTTTTTTATTTTTTTTATAAAGTATTTGCCCTGAAGTGTGTTAACTCTGTTTTAAGGTATGTTTGTGAGCAGCAGGCTTAAAGGGAGTTAAAGCAAACTTTTCCAGATGAGTTTATTGGTGGACTGTATGACTAAGAAATTAGCCTCTTATATAGTTGGTTCATTTTCTGGTGTTGCATTTTCTACACATATGGTACTTATGGCACTGAAAATGTGGCTTTATAGTGCTGGACAAGATTACTTTTCTTTTTTTTTACATTGATTGTCCTTGATCGCAGTCATCTAAAAATAACCATAAAATGAACCATATGTGCTGAATGTTGCATAACATAACTACAAAAATCCTCAAAAGTCTTGGTCACAGTCATGAAGCAGAGCTTTGGAACCAGCACCCCAGAGCTTCATGCAATAAATCCAAAGCTGTGGCTCAGCGGATGAAACCTCTGCAGCCACTGAATAGTGTTTGAAAAGCAGTGTTATTATGGTCATGTTGTTGACAGTTTGGTTTCTTGTAATCATTGTGCTGACCTTGACCGAAGAAGCCAAGTTTGAGGGAAACGAGCGTGTGCTTGCTTGTGCACCAAGCCGCCCAGCTGAAGTAGAGACCTCTTCTTGTTTTGTCCACTGCTCATCCTGCAGACCAGATAAAGCCGGAGTTCCGGCCCGGCAGCACGCCATTGACCTTTTCACCCCTTGCATTGCACTTTCCGTCATTGTGTTGTCTTCCTGCCATGAGCTTTTTCAATATGAATGAGGAAAGAACGAGGTAGAGGGAGAATGATCAAGGAAAGACATGTTGTTGCATCTGCTATGTTTTCCTCAAGACATTGTGATGAAAGTCAATTTAAATTTAGGCTCTGTCACAGTGTCATTCTCAAACTTTGTCACCCTTTGTTATTGCTTTTTTGTAAAAAAAAAAAAAAAAAAAACATTGCTCCTAGATTTGTGATTGCATGTTGTGCTTTTATGTTTGTAATGTTTAAGTGTTTTTCTGTACTTTATGGATCAGCCATTTGCAGGTACCAACATATACTATAGTTTTAAAAAGGTCACACTTTCAAGCACAACTTGCTGTCAAACCATTCCGGTTTAAAGTCAATGTGACTGGGAGACAAGGGAAAGGTCCAGAGTGATCAGGATTTTCTCCAGCTGCATGCTTCCCCCTCCTTTACCTGTTTCTTGCTGCTGTTTCTTGCTGACGAAGTCAGATGTTTGGAAAGCCAGAGATCATTGCCATGATCAGATTAATGCTGTTTTGAATGTTGGTGAGTGATGAGTGGCATGTCTGTAAAGCCGCAGACTGTGGGCTGACTACCTGGGCCAACAGCCTGGCTTATTAAGAAAGAAATATCAGCTTGTTTGACTTTAGGTGTAATGTGATAGAGTAAAGCAGAAAGAATTGGTAATATTCTATGCAATAAAACATAATGACTTTAGAACTGCTAGTGAAATTAGTGGTGGTAAGTCATCTGGGCCGGCGTTGTGTAATTCAAATGTTTTTTCATGTAATTGCTGACAACATTTTTTGCGCGACGACTGCTACAAACTGAAAAAGACTCAAGTTAGCCATTTTCATTATTAGGTGCTATAGGAAAGAGATATGAAGGACAGAGAATGTACTTTCTACAACATGTCAAGTCATGTCAGTGGTTCATTCAGGCTGCAAGAGAGTGATTTCTGTCAATAACTTGCTGTTTTTTATTAGTCTGAACTTTTACATTCTGTCTGCTATGGAACATTGTGAGTTTAGTAGTGTTGGCAAATTTCAGAGTTAAGGTAAGAGTTTGCATTACCAAAAAAACTAGTGAGGACATTGGAATTTCAGTATTGGAGCTCTGCTAATCACTGAAAATATTTTAAACTTATTACCATTGCTTTAATGGTATTTCACAGTGGTATTTCTCTGCTCTTTCACACACAGCATGATACCCCTTGTGCTTCTAATACAAATAATTATTGGCCACTCACAGCAGGAAGACTGGAAAATTAGCTGTTCTTATGATATAATGTTTCCTAAAGAGAAATTGCAATTGAACTGTACACATTGACTTTGGCCAAACATTTTGGGTTTCCTTTCATGATCTTCTCATAATAGTTTGCTGGAATTTTGTCCCATTCCTTCCGACAGAACCAGTGTAACTGGGTCAGGTTTTGATCATGCTCACCTGTTCAGATATGCCCACAAATTCTTTATATGATTGAGTTTGACTTTAATTTCTATCGTCTTTAGATGTTACTTCAACATCTAATAATGTTTGTTCCTAATTGCTATTTTTTGAAGTGCACAAAACATATGACTGTTGTTGATTCTCTCCCTCCAATTTGTAACTAAGCTGACAATCTTGCTTGAAGGATTTATGGGTTTGAGCTAATTTGTAGTAACAGGAACCCTTGAGAGGGTTTCCAATCCTTCAAAGCTTGTTTGTATTTCCATAGTAACACGATGTTGGTTTGTAGACAGATTGCTGTCATGTGTCGTAACAAAGTGCAAAGAAGGCGACGCCAAAGATGTGAGAAGTCATTGCCTCTCTGCCTTTTGTCCTTAGTCATCTTTAGCTGTGGCTGCTGCTCCAGTAACCGCCAGCCTGCACCGGCTTGAGCAGGCTTTAATGTCCAGTCATAGCATAAGAATGTCATCTTATCCTGCTCAGGCAGCAGCTCCCTCTTGCCTTGTCTATTATTGCTGCTCATTGTTATGTTTAGTAGGTCTATTTCCATATGGAGTGCTTGTTGCTTGCTGAATTGTGTGGTTGCAAATTTTTCAAGTTGAGCTGCAGCACATGATGCAGAGAGTTTAGCTGGAGGGTAGCAGTTTGGTCTGCTTTGACATCAGCAAGTGTGTCCCAGAGTTCCTATGTCATTTGATTAGGGTCTAATTTGGGAACAAGAGATGCCCTTTATCTTCACCATGTGGGGGTTTCTACGTGTGGGCATGCAAAGTTTAAAGGTCAGCTTTCCTATGCATTGACCTTTGCATTCACTGCACTGCAGTTAATGGCTTTGCAGTGCTATAGATAAATGTAGAACATTTATCTATAGTTGTTCCACTGGCTCTGTATAGTGTCTGTGTTGTCTCTAACTCTGTCACGTAAAGGGCAAGGCTCATACAAGTGTTTTTGCAGTGCTCCAGTCTCTCGAATGTCTTTGATTAGTTTCCGCTTGTAAAATTTCTCCGTTTTGCTCACGTTCTTATTAATGTGTGTGAATAAAGTATAAAAGAAGAATAAAATTTCTTAACCCAGATGTTTTTTGGGGTATTGCAACACATGTTCTTGTGTGTATACCCACTGGTGAGCATTTATTCTTAAAATAACATGACAGAAGTTCAGGTTCTTGTAATTGCCAGCATTTATGTGTATTAGGTGGAGCGACTGTAGCCCAGTCGTAATCGTCTTGCAATTGGAAAGTTGTAGGTAACATTCCAGCTTCCTTCAGTCGTATTTTGATGTGCAACTGAGCAAGTCACCTAAGCCCCAGTTACCTGGATCTGCATGGCAGTGTATAAATGTATTAGAGCGAATAGGGGAATGTGTCTGTACTGTAAAGTGCTTTTAATGGTCAGTATGACTGGAAAGATGCTGTATATATATATATATTCAATTCATTAATCATTTATGCACAGATTCTGCAGCATTCAAAAAATGAGCATTTTTGATCGTATGTGCCACTAATATGAAGTGTCCCCACTTTCATTAAATTGAGAAATTAAAAAGGTTTTATTTTAATAAAGCTAATGCCTCATTTTCACTGAGCAGTATGGCATGGGTCGGTACAGTTCAGTACACTATTCCATTGTAAAAGGGGCCCATCCACCTGACCCATACAGATCATTCCTGCTTCAGTGAGTGGGGCTATATTGTCATACATTATAGTTCACTGATTGGGGGACAGTAAAATGCCACAGAACATACTAGTGCATCACGTTTAGAGAAAGTGCTAATGACTGAGAGCACAACTGTGGTAGAAATGCTCTCCTTAATACACCGAACCATAAGATAGCAAACTGAACCTCACATATCCATGCCACACTGCTCAGAGGAAACAAGTGAGATAACATGAACAATATGTAAAGATTTGTGGCGAGAGAAAGCATTTTAAGATGTCAGATTCTTCAAATATGTCAAAAGTTGGGGAAAGATTTTCTTACGTTTAATGCTAGTTTTTTACCCTCCCATGATCTTATGAGATGGGGTCATTTAGACCTCATATTGCGGTCTGACGGGGCTGCGCTGACCTAGTATACTCTTTTTTTATTTTTTTATTTTTTTGTGGTTTTGGAAACTGATGGTCTGATGGGACAACCCCCTCCACCCTCCATTTCCCCGATGTCCGCCTGAGACATAAGCCATGCTCCTCCTGAGTGTTGCGCTATCAGTAGGTCGGCGCTTTCCAAAGAAATTGGAAATCAGATTCAATCAATCAATCACATTTTATTTGTATAGCACATTTCAGCAGCAAGGCATTTCAAAGTGCTTAAACAACTTAAAATAAAAATGAAAACAGAAATGGACAGATTTTGAAAAAATTCAGTCCAATTGCGGTGTAATTCCAGTCACACTTCACAGTATGTGACGTATTTTCAACATTGACTCAAAACGGTAAAGGGATGACACCTTAGCACACTTTCCACACGTGTAATAGACTTTAGGTCCCTTTGTCCACACTGGACATACACACACAAACAGGATATCACATCTGCAGTGATCTTCTGGGCTATTTAGTTCTAAATGTGTTTATCTCCTTCATGACTGACAACAATGAATGGCATAGCTGGAATACTTTAGGACGAGCTCAGAGTTTTCCTCACTTGGATCCTGTCTGGTTGCAGAATCACACACACGCACACTCATCGCCACAATGCAGTTTTTAACAGATTTCCTGAGGTCTATTGTATCTGCTGGAAGATGGTGGCATCCTGGTCCAAACCCGCAGCTTAAACAAGCCAAATCCCTCCTGCTCTCCTTCTTTCCTCGCTTCCGCTCATAATCTCCCTTTTCCTGTTCTTCTTCTCCACTCTGACTCCTTTGTCCATCTCCTCTGCTCTTGTTTTTTGGCCACACTGGCTTACACATCCATTTATCCAATATTCCATCTGTTTTGCTCTTGTCCACCCTTTCTTTCCGCCTGTCATATCTCCACCTCCCCTTCGTTAGACCAAAGAAGCAGTCTAAGCAACATTTTTAGAGCCAATTGAGCCTCCAGCAAAAACAGAGAAAAACCAGACACAAACACATTCAACTCTCTGACCTGCCTACCTTTGGTGTTCTGCCCCCCTCCATTCTTCCCCTCCCACTTTCAAAGTTTAGCTATTCAATAGGTATTGCATCAGAGACAACAATCTATATCTGTTCACCTAAACACTGTACCACAAAAAATATGTTTTTTGTCAAGCTGCAGATGCTGTGTGTCAACTTTGAAAATTACTCATTCTGCCGCTTTGAGACCATAATCCTTTTTATGATGTTTCTTTATGGTAACACTGTTTCTGATTTTCTTTGACCAAATGATTTCTAAAATTCGCTGAGGTCTGGCATGCCTTACAGAATTTGTGCAATCCTTAAATTCTCGGTAAACAATGTGATTGAAAATATAAATAGTGCATTATTTCAGTGAGATTTCAGGGGAAAAAATGTATTGTTGGGAAATCATTAGTCAGGCCTGCTTTACTTGGTTTTATGTCAACCTCCCTGAGGTTCAATCTTTAACTCAGACTGATCTAATATGTAATATAATGAATAAATTGTACTTTTTCACTGGAAAAGGTTAAACCTTTCTAACTTGTTTTCCATTCAAATAATATTAAAATCATTCATGTTCCAGTGATAACAGTGTTATGTGAGGGTCTTACTTTTATCACACCATTTTGGTAAATAAGGTCATTTTCTGTCCATCTTAATTCAAATGTTCTGTAACATGTGGCTTCGCTGCTGATTTTCAGGGAAAATAAATCCTAATCATGCTACTTCCTGCTGCATGGCGTGCTCAGTAGACGTAATTGCTGCACTGGAACAGGATGTCCTGTCTGTGCTTTCCATAGGGTTGTTAGGTTTAACCATGACGGTATGAAGTGCCACGCCGATGCCCAGGAATCTTTAAAGAGTATTACCTGTTCTTTAAAGATTTCCCTGGTGGGCATTTTCATGGTCATGGAATGAGCTTGTTTCTTTCTAGATTAAAGTATGACAAGGCAGAGAGGCCAATTTATCAATTTCACCTCTCGCCACTAGGGCCCACGCAGTGAGTCAAGATGGTAATGAAGGTAAAATAAATCTCCATACTTACAGTCAGAAAACTGCAGCAAAAAGGGTCATGCAAATCTCTATGACAACCATTAGGCAGATATTTGGGAGGCACGACAGGAAAAAGTCCACTGTCCTATCAGATCAAATGTAGACATGGGAATTTGTAGATGCTGCGGAAGCTTCTGCTAAACATGGGATTTGGTCAGATGAGATTAAACACTAAAGGTTGGTCTAATGGAGAAGTCAGCTGGCCAGGCAACCTTGTCCAGGTGCACAGTATTATTAAGTATTTGAAAAACCCAGACATTTTATGTAAAAATCTGGTGACCTCTGAAAGAAATGAAACAAGTGGGTCATCAATCCTTCTTTCAGAGGAATAATTACTATAAACAATATAACCTCCCAAAAGAATCACAAAAACGCTCCAGCAGACATAGAACCAACCTTCCTTCATGGTCATTTTAGTCCCTAGACCCAAATCGTGAAGAAAACACTGTGGGGTGAGCTGAAGAGAATATTGTATAGTAGAAGCCATAAATTTGAGAAATCTAAGGATTTACTAAATAAATAAATGAATTACAGTGTACTACTGCGTTTATTTTATCATTTTTAATTATATTTCCCACATATGCAATGATTGTGGAGGGGGCTATATCTGAGTATTGTAAATAATCCATTATAGTTGGAAAATGATCTCCTACCTGAACATGTTTCCAGTTCTGCCAACCTGGAGGATGGAGGCTGTCGAGAGAAAGGAAAGCACCCACCTTCTTCACCGTTGTGCTGACAGACATCGATTCGGACCGACACTACTGCTCTTGCCTCACCTTCTACGAGGCTGAAGTAAATCTACAGGTGAGACCTAATACCCTGACTCCTACTCAGCACTCACTCACTTCTTCTGCACCAATATTGCAGAAGAAGTGAGTGGAGAGGGGAAATAATGTGATTTAAATGTCTCTTGAGACTACTAACATGATTTCATGTTTCTGGAGTAGTGCTGAGCATGAGGCCACTATCGTCCTTTGGTTTGCTTGCATGTCTGTCAGAAACCCTTAAAGCTAATGCACTCTGTTAGCAATTTCAGTCTTATTTATTTTGTTTTTTGGAACATTTTTTGGAGTTTTTCTGACATTTAAAAAGCTATGTTGTGTGTGTATGTGTGTGATGTCTTCCAAGATTTCAGGCATTATTTGAAAACAAAAGCCTGTTTAGATCCTGTCCAATAAGTCTTGATTTGGCTGACAGTTTCACTTGTAAAGACAGAAGATGGACCAGTGCTCCTTCCAGCACTGTTTGCTTATTCACACGTGCACACAACATTGTATTTGACTGCAGATTAGTGGTCACGGCATAAATGGTCAGAGCTCTCATTAATTATTGATTACAACACATATGTTTGGAGGAGAACATTTTATACTCAAGAATGAACTTGTTAATCTGTGTTTCTACCGAAAGCCCAGAGAATACCGAGGTAATTGTTTCACTGTGTTGGCCCTTTTAGGAGGCCTTAGACGGCGCCTGTCCCCCTGCCCATGGTGACTTCACATCCTTTCACATGTGGACAGCAGTCGTCAATCACATTCCAGTTAGATCAGGGAAACTTTTTCACGTTAAATTTGAAAGGCGGCCGTGCTTGAAAAAGGCATCTACTTCGGAGGAGTAATTTTTGTGGAATCTTTAAAATGAGTCCTTCAGCATTTCCACATTATCTTACCTCAGCTTGTGGTAATCAAAAGAATAGCCTTACTTAACTTTCTTTTTTCTTTCACCAAGCGCATTTTCTGATCTAATCAAAAGCATCAGAGCTGAAACTGTTTGCTTTAATGTGGCGCTTTAGGGGAAGAAAATGACCAAAATGAGACCAGTTGTTTGGCTTTCTCAGGAGTCTTTACAAAGGGGTCAATCTACAGATATAACTCCCACAGACTGAGCTCCCATTGCTCATCACTACTTTGTGAAGCTTAACTGATACAGATGAAAGCAGCAAATTATGCCAGTACTGCCCAATATTAGGCAGATCATACAATTATTATTGGCATGCAAAGCCCAATCTTATGTCACCTGGAACATATTAGTTATAAGGTACTCAATTTTTAATATTTTTTTATAATACTGATGTTGTCCACACTGATAATAAAGTGACAATACAACATGTAGTCCCAGATTGTAATAACATTCATTTATATGTTGTCTTTACTTGCCATTAGCAACAAATTTAAGCTCTGAAATCATATTTCATATTTGTTTTTTCAAGACAAATCAAGCTTTAGCGCGATAGCCTATGGGATGTTATTGCGGTTTTTAAATCTATTTACGAGGCATAGTAGATCTGGTGATCTGTGCCTAATATATGGGGGGCAGTGTCATTGAAGAGTTAATTTATTTCAATCATTCAGTTCAAAAAATGAACCTCATTCTATATAGATTCATCACACAGAAAATTATATATTTCCAGTGTTTATCTTTTAATTTGTATAGCTAAAGTTTATAGTTAATGAGAACCTCAAATCTAATTTTTCAGAAAGGTGAATATTAAAAATATACATTAAATACACAGGTACATATTAAAGAGAAATGTTATTTAATATTCTGCGCAACTGTGGAGAGGACTCCTGACTCAGTTGTCTAGCAGAGCTCAATCAAGACCATCCACCAATGTTGTGAGCCAGAAAAGGACACTGCTAAAGAGTCAGAATGCTGTATTCAAGCAAACCAATGGAAAGTTGTGGGGAAGGAAAAAGTGTGGCACAAGAAACTAGAATAATGGGATTGCTGTTTTCCATCGCTTCAAGAGCCCCCACACGCTGGTGAATTCTGCCACTTATGAATCAGAGAGCATGTCAGCAATATTTTATCCAAGCAACGGAAAAAGGACTGGATTTACCATAAAAGGAAAAAAAATCTTCAACAGTTTTTTCACTTTCAGTAACAAGAGCAGAAGTGTTAACCAAACGAGTCAGTGCAAACTCAGAATGCAAACTCAGAGTTAAAACCTCAGTCTCTTTTTTTTTTTAGCTTTTGTGTGTCAGCTTTACACTGAGAAGCATAGTTGAGAAGACTTCCTGTTTTATAAGAATGTATTTATTACTGGAAGTAGTTCTGTATGCTAGAACAGTTGGTAGGGTTGACTTTTATTAAATTGTAACTTGTAACTTCTTACAATTGTAAATTGTAAGAAAGCAAGAACAGATCAATTCTGTTTTCGAAACACACTTTTGCCTTTATTACAGCGTTCAGTTTTGATGATACCCAAGAAGACAATAACCCAAATGCAAATGCATCTGAAACTGAAATATGATGAAGACACAAGAATAATAAATACTGTACTTGGAAAAATGAACTTTTGAATTTAGCAACACACCTTTGTTTCTTCCTGTTTTGTCTCTCTGGCGTTAATTATTAGATTAGATACATTTTGCCCCCTCGCCTGCATGCAAACAGAGACGCATTCCAATATTGTCTTAAAACCCTGAAGATCCTCCAGAAAGTTGAGGGTGTTTTGACAACCTTTTCTGTCTGAGCTGACGTCCTTATCTGCTCACGTGAATCTCTGAGAACATTCACGCAGCCGGTGCAGGAATGTGTTTTGATTAGTAATTAAACCAAATTTTAGGACTGAGGGGGAAATCTGACTGACGTCTGACTCACTTATTTTAAACCCTCCCGAGATAATTGGGAGATTTTTAATATCTTTTCGCAGTCAGGAGAAATACTTCAGATGTTCGCAGGGTTTAATTTAGGATTTAATTTATCCATGATTCAGTTAGGCCACTTGTTGGGTAACAAGAGTCAACTAGATCCAGATTAAACCTGTCAATTACAGACGTAAACCCAAGACATTCTGACATACATAACATATTGGTCAGTTCTTGTTTTTAATAGTTTTGCGTAAAAAATAATAATAAGATGATATAGTTGTATTGCATCGATGGTGCTAAGACATTAGCCAAAGCAATCTTTTTATTATTTTTTATTTAGTCCTAATTCTTTTCTTTAAAAAAAAAAAAAAAAAAAAAAAAGTTTAGTTCTGCTTTTGTTGTAGGACACTGATTCAAAACTTTTCGAGAAGATTTTTTTTTTCTCTAAGAGAAAATGTCTCTGATAGTTTTGGTGAAGCTGTTTGTATTTTGTTGGAGTATTGCAGCAAATTTTCTTTTACAACTTTTTTCAAGTTTAATACGCAGTAAACTTGTGTGTTTTATAACCTTCTATAAAATTGAATTATTTGAAACTAAATTATTGCACCTTTTACTTCCAAACATCTTGGATCAGTGTGTGTTATTTTTCAGAAAGAATGTGCACGTGCTGTTTAATACATGCCAGATACCTACCAGACTGTGATAAGCTTGAAGCACATTATGTATCCTTAAACTAAACCAGGAGCTTAGGACTACTTACTGGTGCTGGCATGCTCTCCGGTCAGGTTCTAGCTCTATGACTCTATTCTGAGGGCCTGAAAACGTTTTATTTTTCTTAAATGCTTCAGGGATCAAAAAGCATCGAGGCTGACGGAGATGAAGATGAGGAGGCGGAGGAGGATGGCCTGATCCAGCCGGCTCAAGTGTTTGCACCAAAAAGCCTCATTCTCGTGTCCAGACTGGATTATCCTGAAATATTCCGGGTAATAAGGCGCTGTTTGATTAAATCTTGATTAAAAATATTTTTCTACTTGTTCAGAAGAAATTCCTGGAATTTTTTTGTCAAATTATTGTTTTATCTTGTTATCCTGAGATATCCCTCATACTGTCTGCAGCACAGGTCAAGTTGGTTTAAGTGTAAGCATGTACGTCAATGGAGCAAATTAGTCGTAGTGTCTTATGAGCCTCTTATCTTATTTCACTGCAAAATTTAATTACACAGAAAGTCAGACATGCTACCTTGTCCAATATTGACAGACACGCTATTTGTCCAGTATTGACGTAAATGTTATTGCAATCAATTTTACTGTAAGCATGAAACTCTGCATGTTTTCCCCACAGGGATGCTTGGGGCTCATCTACACTGTGTATATCGACAGCCTGAACTTCCCTTTGGAGGGCCTGGTGGCCAACCTATTTATATTCCAGGTTCCTGTTGCAGGTGGATCTCAGGTGCGTCTTCTTTCTTTAAGATGCAACACAGCTCTGCTACTTGAGTGGGTCTAGATTCCAGACCACTAGACTTTATAGAAATGGTCCCTGACAGTCACTGCATGGAAGTGAGGTCTACAGCGTGATTAGATTGTTCCAAGATTAGATTGTGATTAGATTGTTCAGCGAACATCGTGTTCAGACAAAGTCTGAAATTGTTGCCAGACCATTGGATTTTTTCCTACTATTTTGAGTGGAGCGAGTCCCCTCTGGCTACTGGGGACAGGACTGAGACGGGTTGTTTTTTTTGTTGTTTTTTTTAAGAATTGCTCTTTCAAAATCAAGATCTGTTAAATCTTTCCTGATTGGGAGGTTTCCGTAGTTTAGAAGTCAAAAGCAGACTTGATTAATAGTTTGAAAAGCAATAGATGAGTATGAAACAGTGGGGAGTGTACATTATTTTTGAAGACTTACTGATATTCTTCATAAGTACATGTTGATAATCATTAGTGGGTAAAAGTCATTAATAACTGACATGTTTTGAAAGAAAAGGTGCAGACTGTCTGCAAAACACCCAAACACGATTGCTATGTATGAAAACTAGGTCTGCTCCTCACTGCGGTTTTTTTTTATTAATCTATCATTTTTTTTATTAGGGATTTTTTTCAGTTGTACTTTTTTTTCAAACATCTTTAGGAGCTTAAATTTGTTTCATGTCTTATAACACATAAATTTGGCACTTATTGCATGCCAAAAAATAACATGAAGTGCCAACCTTAAAGAAACAAAAAAATGAATCCTCTATTAGGTTTGCTCTTAAAAAATAAGACGCCTTAAGGTTGGGCATTAGGGTCTCACAATATATCCTTATAACAATCCCAGTGTGCTCAACAAAAAATTGTCAAGAGGACTATTTGGAATGCAATAATTGTTGACTGATATATTAAATGTTATGAGCTCATTTTTTACCAATATGGTGTTTAGTCTGCTGGTTAGACTGTTTGTCTGTTCACACAGCGGCATGGAGAAAAAACAGCACATATTGTTTTGCATTTAGCAGCTTCAAATAAATCTAAATCCGGTAACAGTGGCATTTGTTACCATTGCATTTTGTTAAACCTAAAAACCTTACAAAGCATCCAAATTTACATTCAAACCCAGCCTTTAAACCCTTCTGGTCTTTGAAAATGTTTTCAAATGACTACATGAGTTTTATCACAATACACAAATACTTGGCTACACAGACCACAGCCAGGAATTTCTTCCTCACACACAGAGTGGAGATGTTGCAGCAGTGATAGTTGGGTTACATCAACAGATGGACTTAAAAGTTGCAGTGACATTATGAACAATTGTTTAAAACATTCCTGAGGTCTTTTCCAGAAATCTGTTAATATGACTGGATCTGTTTCTTCTTGTGAACTTGTATCATAAAGTATACAAGAACCTGTGCTACAGGTTCTTCTGCAGCCACTGCAGCTGATTTGTTCAGGCATGACAAAACAACTAATTGTGTTTTCTTGGGTTAAAAAACACCACAGTTCACCTGACCTTAAATCTGACTTATTGATGGTCTGTTATGTTGCAGTTTGACACCGGGCGTGAAGCTTGTGGAAACTTACCATAACATCCTTCTGACATGTTTTTTCCTCTTCGTATTGCAGAAACTGTTCAGCCTGGGAGCAGGAGACCGGCAGCTCATCCAAACACCTCTGAACGACACGTTACCTGTCACATTCAAGAGTGTTGCCCTGCTCTTCCAGCAGCTAGGTGGGTCCAGGCTCTGAAATCCTTTAATTTAGGACACATTGTGACTGATTGTGGGCTTTTAGTATCCTTGTAGTTAAATGTCCAATAAATACACTATGCAGAAATTATAAAGTTAAATAACCTCTTCTTGTAAATGTTTTAAAAATCAATATAACACAGGTTACTGCATGCAAAGTAAACATTTATTCCTTTGTAGAAGCATCACTTTACTTTCAGTGACATAATTTGGACTTTTGCACAGTCAAGAGACTCGCTGTGAGCCATGAAGAGTTTATGTTGCTGAAGAAATGTTTTGAGGTTTTCTCTTTTGTCCCTTCAGTCATGCCCTATTTTACATGAATTGAAATGAACACGATCCAGATTTGAAGCAGTCTTCACATTTTACATTGCATAGGATTTGCAGCACGTTTGATTTTGTGGAGTTAAAGCATTTGTGCTGGCAATACTTGCTTTGTTAAATGCATTACACGCCTTATCATATCTGGTGTTAGTTTAGCTGCTTTAAGGGGGAATGTCTGTCACTCCACTCTACCCTGTCATGGTTTGGCATGAATCATATTATGAGCTATCAAACATTAATTTGTATTTGAGGTCATTCGTGAAGAACCACATTTATTTCACTTTTGCAGCATGCATTTGTTAGCTCAGGGTGAAATTAAGTATAATTCACCTGAAATTTATTCTGTAATGGAAAGTTGGCCCCATTTGAACAGAAGAATGTGGTTTGACCCAGAACAGCCTCTATTTCTTTTGTGCATTAACACCATACTTTTTTTATTTTTTGTTTGGACAGAAAGAAGAACATGCATATGGGGGATATTTGCACAATAGTTGTGATTGGGGTTATGCTGAGGTTATGCA
Organism: Micropoecilia bifurca; assembly: GCA_903067075.1. Taxonomy (NCBI): domain Eukaryota; kingdom Metazoa; phylum Chordata; class Actinopteri; order Cyprinodontiformes; family Poeciliidae; genus Micropoecilia; species Micropoecilia bifurca. Next base: position 134,487 of record CAEGAF010175144.1, on the reverse strand, counting down.
TTTTCAGCCAACCTGGAAACGCATAACAATGTTGACATTAAATCCTGCCACGGGCCAGTCGGTCCTCGTAAACCTGCTTCCATTAATCAGCAAAGTGGGCTACGCAGTCAGTTTTGTTTGCTCAATTTACCAGCCATTGGACATGTGTGGGGAAAGCTACTCTGGTTTTATTTTGTTTAGCTAACTCTCAGGGTTATAAAGGATAATGCAGCGCAGTTAAAGAGCATTGAGAGTTTAAATTACTTTTGAAGTGGTTTTTCTGTATTTTTTAGCTTGAAAGGGACTAATCAACTGTCCCCCAATTTCTGTTATTATTGTTATTTTTGGTCAATGTTTTTTGATAAGTTTATTTTTACATAATCATATAGAAAAACACATTCCCTACGCAGGCAGCAAAGCAGCTTCTGTATTGTCTTTATGGGGCTCCTTTTATTAGACATTTATCTATACTCAGACAAGTGAGAAAAGATAAATTGATAACTTATACACAGATAGAAAAAAGGGCTGTTTCATCCCCGCTGATTAGGTCATTTTTATGTCCATATTAGGACGGCTGTGTACACATGCAGGTCGGCATATCGCTCTGTCTGCGCACAGGTCACAGAGTCACCAGAGAGGAATGCGTGTCAAACATGTCACATTGCACAGGAAGTACATCCCCCACAGGGGTCGAGACAAAACGGGCCATCAACAGCCCCGCTGTTTGTTGTTTGTTGCCTTTGTTTTGCTTCTTTCTGCGGGGGCTCTGCCTGTCACTTCTTTATTTACGGCTCGGAAATGCGTCGCTGTTTCCATGAGATAAGTGCACACCTGGATTCACCTTAATTCCCAAACCCGAACTTCAGCTCCTCCAGTCTGCCGAATGTGTCGATGATGGACGAAGGTGGAAGAAAACCCCGTTGAAATTACATAATTTGGTTCCACTCCGTCTAGTTAAACAAGCCGATTTGTTGGAAAGAATCTGTTGGGACTCGTGTTTCCTGTTTATCACTGAGGCGCTGCGCTCAGACCCAGCGCCCCCAGCGGTGCGGATATGTCTGCCAGGGTTCCTCTCTTCTTATCACTCCAACGTGTGATGAATTGGTCTGTCAGTTCCTTGATAGGAAACAATAACAGGAACTATAAACTTAGAATTAATCCCGATTGTCATTCTGGTATTTGAAATATTATTTATAAAATATCAAGAGTATGTCATTTCCTTTTTTTTGTTTGTTTGTTTGTTTGTTTGTTTTGCAGAAAACTGTTCCGTTGAGTTTTGAATAATTCTAGCTTTTGTGTCTTTTTGAATAAATTAACAGTCAAGGGGAAAATTACAGCAATTCCAACTATTATTTCTGTAGTTTCTGGGGTTAAGTATCTTAAATCTCTTATTTTAAACTGAATTCTGCTATGGCTTCTAAGAAAGCAAGCCAATAGTTAAATGAATATTAGATGGAATATTCTGTAGCAGTACATTTCATTTTATTAATATTCTAGCTCAATATTATCACTTTAATGTATATTTGCAGCAGAAAACAAGTTCTGCTGCAAACCTGTTTTCTGGTAGTTTACTTTTCAACAGACTTGCAGTGAAACATGAAGTGGCTTGCTCTCTGCTGAAATAAAGACCTCACCAACAACTTTGAGGCTTTTATTCTCTCTCTGCCATAAAAATAACAGTCATGAACCCTTTAATTACCTTGTAGTAAGTTGCTTCAAACATCACATGCCAGTTTCTGCCATCATCACGGTGAATCAGCTTTAGATGTTCCCATTTGTTTCTATGAGGATTCTTCCGTGGTGGATTTAGCTTTCACGATCCGATCCAACAGCGTGGTGTTTATTTAAAATCGTAGAAGCATGTCTCAAAGCCGTGATGGACATTTACGTAACCACCATGTGAGTTATGGGGGTTGTAATCTGTTTTGTTTTTTTTAGGTTTAAAAGAGTTCTCCTCACATAATGAGAAGCGTTTGAAGAATGATGGAAGTCAGGAGTTGGTTACAAGTCAGATTCTAACAAATACCTTATCAGGATTTTTTGTTCTTCTGTTTTTTTTTTTCAGGAATCCAAAATGTTCTGAGTTTGTTTTGTGCGGTTCTGACAGAACACAAGGTTTTGTTCCACTCCAGCAGCTACCAGAGGCTGGGAGAGGCCTGCCGAGCCCTTGAAGCGCTCATGTTTCCTCTAAGATACAGGTGAATGTGCACGTAAACTTTCTGCCCAGACAAATAATCACATGACTTTCCACTAACAGACTTTTATGATTCATGTGTCTTATGATCTTACTGATAATTAACCTTGCTCCCTGTTCTTTTCCAGAAACTTTGTTGCATAAATGCACTGTCTGTGAATCTATTTCCCTTAAGTTCCCCTTTTTCTAGAAAGCTGAACAGAACTTCCTCTGTTCTGTTTTACTGCTTGCATCAGTCTTCCTGTACCAGATTTGCCAAAATAACATTTCTTCAAAATAACTGTAGTCATGATTTGAATATGTGACTTCATATTTTTTCATTGATGAGTTGATTAGTATGTAAAACAGTTTGATAAACAGTGAACATCAAGCATTGGTCAACCAGAGCACTGTGACTAAAATCTATTCAAAACACCATTTTCTGACAGTTTTTCTTTCTGTATTATGTTTTTTAAAATTATTTATTTTATCTTTGTTCATTTAGGACATAGCTGGATTATATCAGTTCTCTTTTGACATCTTCAGACAAACTAGATCATGGTTAGCCCAAGTGAGTCTGTTTGACTCTAATATTAATGTTCATAGGTGTTGAGTTATGCACCAAAATAATGCCTGTTTTTCTGCCTGAGTGGCGGCAACATACTGCAACAAGCCTACCAGTGCTTATTGGATGTTGCAAGATTTTGTTGATGGTCATAACATTATTATTTTAAAACAGTGGATTCTGTTACACCTGAAAGTAAGTCGACATTTAGTCCCTGAGGGGGAAAAATTCTGGTGAAGCAAAGATCAAAGGGCTTGTTTTGAAAATTATGTAGCAAAATGGGTATGCCACCAAAGCTAATGTATGTGAAACCAGTTGTAGCAGTCTGAGGTTATGTTTTTAGATGTATTCACATAGATAGCTGGACTGCAGTTCACAGAGCTGACGATCACAGCTCCATCCTGGCCTCTCCTGTGACCGAGTGTTCTTTGGCAAGACCCTTCATCCAAGTTTCTCGTTGTCATGGCTGGCTAACAGCATGATGCATGCCAGCTCAGATGCCTCAGCAAGGCTTTACTATTTATACCACTGAACCTGAGGATGTTAAGGCCATACTAGACTTTACTTTTTATGTGTTTTGATTGGGGTTGCACTAGTTCACAAAATTTCTATTTCCACTCTTTTTCCTTTCTTTCTTTTTTTTTAGTTTTATGTTTTGCATAATAACCCCGAAATTTAATACAATAATAATAAATTATCCACTATTTATTGTTTTTAAAATAACCGTCTCTAGGAGATGCTGTGTAAAAGAATGAGTCAGTTTGGCGTTAGGTACACCGTGTGGCAGTCTGAGGTTTAAGTGTAGTGGACTGATTTTTAACTAAGAGCTTGTTTAAAGGTGTCAGGACTTATTTTTTTCTAATTTATTCTCTTATTTGCTCTCAAAACAAGCAACCTTCCTAACCACTGTAGATGAACCAACATACTGGATTGTTGCTGTTTGCATGAGCAGCACTTGTTAGCTAGGTGCTTGTAAACTCTCTGTGGTAGCATTGAACATAAACAATTAAGTTGCTGAAACAATGATACTGCAAAGTTGTTATTTTTGTTTTGTTTTGTTTTTTACGCATCTAGGCGTTGAGCTCACATTCAGGAAATAAGACGGGATAAGTGAAAAGTTATTGATTTTTTTTTCGCATAAAGTGTTCCATCCCAAGATCTTATGCAACACATAAGATTGCAACACACTTCAGTTTGTTAAAGGTTGTGGTATGAAAGCCATTAAAGATGATAGCCTAACACTAGGAAATTATATATCTTTACATATGAAAAACAAAAGAGGAGCACAAAATGGAAAGTAAACATGTAGTTTTGTTGTAGGACCAGATCTGTTGCTAGGTGGGGCTGTTTGTTGCCTAATAAATTCAAACATCCTTAAGGCATTTTATTTGATCTTGCACGATTCTTTATGCATCCATAAACCTACAGTTGATGTACTGAACCTTTTAACATCCAGATTCAGCTGAAAATTTATTAAATTTTTTTGGCCATCCAGTTTTAGAAAGTATCAATTTTAAGTTTGATAAATTCCTGGAAGGGTTTGTTTACGGGTAAGTGTTTGCAGCCTAACTGTAAATGTACTATGACTCAACATTTCAGATTTCAAAACATGCCTTGAAGGTGTAAGACAGCTGTGCTGCACAATACAAGTGTTGAGTCATTTTGCGTTGTGGGATTATAAGAAATGTGTTTAGACATGAGGAGATGTACATCATGTCTGTTTAAATACTTACTGTTTTTTACTCCATGTCACACGGGACAAGTTTCTAGTAAATGACGCTAATTAAAAATTTTGTGCAATATTTAATTACCAAGATTTGGAAATGTGTTGGATGGAGCCTCAGGTGTTTTCTTACTTTTTCAATTTTGATTATGCATCATTTAATTTCAACATTGCCACGAATTGTTTTCTATCAATAGAATTGCATTTGTGACATGTACTAATTGTCAGTGTCTTTTCTCTACATGTTCAGCTACCCGTACATCCCTATTCTACCTTCACGATTGCTGGAGGTGTTGAGCTCGCCCACGCCTTTCATCATCGGAGTCCACTCTATGTTTCAGAATGAAATCCAGGATTTGGTGAGTTCTCATTTTAAGGGATTTTAAGCATTTTGTTAAAGTATTTACTTTCACAGTTTAGAAAAAGGTTATGTTTTTTTATTGTCTGACTTTAAGCAGCATCTTTGATATACCTGTATTATCTAATTGCTTCAGTCAAATCATCTGCTCAGTGTTTTTCTTATATATATATACATTGGTTTTTTTGTTTGTTTGTTTGTTTGTTTGTTTTTGATCAGCTGGATGTTATCATTGCTGACCTGGATGGAGGAACTATAAAGATCCCAGAGTGCATCCACCTGTCCTTTCTCCCTGAACCTCTTCTGCACCAAACTCAGTCTACTCTGTCGCTGGTAAACATTTGCTCACACAGCTTTACAGTGTCTAGGCACGTCTTTTGAAAGAACGTCAATAAATATGAACTGGAAATTAATAAAACATGGAGATTTTTTTTTTATTATTTTTCTGTTTCAGGTGTTGCACCCTGATTTGGAGATAGCAGACAATGCATTTCCTCCGCCACGCACGGCACCCTCCAACCTCAAACTCCTGGTAAGTGATGCACACCATGAGCTAGCAACAGTCATGATTCTTAAGCTGTCTCATTTTGAAGAGCAGACGACCTCCTGTTACCATCTGAATGCGGGGGGGCAGTCTGTTCTTCTCAGAAATAGTTTCTTATCAGTAAAAGGTCAATGCTGGAGTGAGGGTACTGACAGTAACCCATTACCTTAAAGACAAACAACATGTCTGTTGAGTAATTAACTTATCAGACTGCATTTGTAGCATTCTTTTGTGTATGTGTTTGTGTGCCAGGACAAAGAGGTGAGGGCCGTTTTTCTCCGGCTCTTTGCACAACTCTTCCAGGGCTACAGGTCTTGCCTGCAGCTCATCCGCATCCATTCGGAGCCCGTCATTCACTTTCACAAGGTGAGATGTTTCTCGTATGGAATTGCCATGGGCAGATATTGAGCAAAAATCAATTTTTCCAACTTGTCCCCTTAAATAAACTTGTTAAGCAATTTCTCCTCATAAAACACATTGTTCCTTTAATCTGCCAAGAATGTTTTAGTGAGCTATGTGGGCGGATTTACACAAAGACGTGACAGATAAACTTGTCAGGGGATGTATAATGTTTGTGTTTGTGTGTGCATGCTTGAGTATGCATATTGTTTTAAATGTGTCATGTGGGGGGGAACCGTGACTCTTTGCCGATGCTATCCTTCTGTTTATCAAAGTGTCGCATGAAGAACTGTAAACCCGGGCACATACCGACCGGTGCAGTGCCATATGAAACGCATTAGGTTTGCCATTTTCTTTTGTGCCGAGACTTTTGTTTGTTCGTGTCTGTGGTGTCTCCGTTGTAGCCCATTAGCACATCATCCTTAAAGTACCCCACATGGATCACATTATCAACTAAAGCGCTGCCTGGAATTTCTGACTGGAGTGTTTTATCTCCTCTGCCCACAAGCACAAATAATTACACAAGAAAATTAAATTCATTTGCATGCAGTTATTTATAATAACTAGATTTATTTCCCTTTTTTGTGCGTGCAGAATAACATGTTTTCAACTATAAAAAAAGCCCTTGCAGAGATTTTTTTTGGGGGGGGATATTTGATCACATCTAAAACTGCTGTGATCACAGTGCTTGTTTTTTATTCTGCAGTAAATCTCTCGGAGTAGGATCGCATTGCTGCCATCTGTGTTGAATTGTAACCCCTGTAATGCTGACATTTTCCAGACTGCCTTCTTGGGCCAGCGAGGCCTCATTGAGAACGATTTCCTGACCAAGGTTTTGGATGGCATGGCCTTTGCTGGCTTTGTTTCAGAGAGAGGTCCACCTTACCGAGCCTGCGATCTCTTCGACGAGGTACGACGCCACCAAACACTAAGTATAGGTTTAAAGAAATGTTTACGCAGCAAGTTGCTTAATAGCTATTTGTAATTGATGCTCAGCTTGTTCTACTATTTAGTTATTTCTGTAGCAGTTACATTTACATTTTGTATTTTAAATACGTTTATCTATCTATATATACTTGATATATATAATTGATCTTTTCTTTTGTTACAATTATAGATATGGCTAAATAACTAGCACATGCAGCTTCACTTCCCAATGATATTTTTATCTATTCAATTTATCTATATAATTATATAAGAAGTTCAAAGCACAATTTAGGTCATTAGAGGGATGTGATTCAATTTTTTTTTTACCTGGCAGTTCAGGTGTGTCTTCTTTCTTTGGTTCTGTTGTGCTTTTCAGCTGGTGGCCTTAGATGTGGAAAGCTTCAAGGAAGAGGAAGCCAACCCTGTCATGCTGCAGAAGCGCATCAGGGAGCTCTCAGAGCAGCTCTTCAGAAATGTAAGGCTTCATGCCAAAAAACAAAAACAGATCCACTCTTTCTGGTAAAAAAAAGTGCAGACACTTTACATCAGGGTTGGGAAATTAATTTTCCTCAGAGCGTACATTACTAACTATAATTATTGCCGATGGCTGAATAATTCCACATACATCACCATTGATAAGCTGTGATTAAGATTTTTTTTACCAGTTTCTGTTAAAATAATCTTTGCAGGTAAACAATAGAATGTAACATATTGATGACTCGAACTTTATTTTAAACACTTCAGTCTTATTCAATAATATTTCTGATTTTCTTTGTGTTTGGTCTGTAGGAGAATCCCAACCCCCACATGGCTTTCCAGAAAGTGCCTCGGCCCTCTGAAGGATCCCACCTGCGTGTGCACCAGGTGCCGTTTCCTCTGCTCGATGATGAAAAGGTGGAGAAGATGCTGCAGGATGGTGTGGCGAAACACAGCCTTACTCCAGTTTCCACGCGACCGGAGAAGAAGTGTGTTGTTCCTGCCGGACCACCCGTTGGTAGGATATTATTCTAGTATTTTCCAGATCTGGACAAATAAGGAAAAAGAATTGAAGAGTGTGGAAAATATTTGTATTTCCAGAGTCTATTTTATTCTTTATCCCATTGTCTGTCCATATTTCCATTCTTATTTTTATCCCTTCTTGCATATTTCCTTACTTTCTTTCCTTGTCATTTGTTTCATTGCTTCTACCTTTCTATCCTATCCTATTGACTTTACTTCTTTCCACCCAGTTTAGACACACCTTCCTTAAAATCACAGTTATTTTTTTGTATTTTACATTTAATGGTCGCAAAGGATTGGGGAGCTCTGGAAAGTTGAGTCTGGAATTTTATATGAAATATGTAGTAATCCTGTTTGTATCAGCTTTTTTTTAACCAAGAGTGAATTCTCTCTTTGTTTTCTGTCTTAGTGTCAATTATGGGCAAATGTGGCTCAGTGTTTAACAGCGCTCGCAGGCTGGAGGTGGTGAAGAGCTGCATTTCCTTCATCTTTGATAACAAGACCCTGGAGACTGAAAAGGTGATTCTCACTGTCTTTCATCAGAGAAGCTAATCGTCCTTTAAAGAAGCTCATTAGCCAAGAGCATCTTTCCTCTGAGTCACACCACACTGACCTGCAGACAGCTCTCCACTTTTATCACTGTAATGTGTCCCAGCTGGGACACAGGCACTAGACTAGATACTGTGGATCATTAATCGACTCTTTTTGGACATATTCCCAGATATGGTTTATTTAGTAAATTCATATTTTAGCATAGCATCATCAGTTTGTGCATCTTTCTCCGCGTAATGACACATGAATTGTTGCCAGTGACTTTGTGTATCCCAGTTGTTTCACATAGGTGTTGTATAATCCCTGCATCTTCAGGAGATTTTCAACGTAAATGGTCAAAAACCACCATAAGCAGGTCAGCATGGAGCAAGTTAATGGATACATTTGTAACTGTTAGAATATGATCTGATCCTCCACCTCCAAAACGTAATAAACTAATTTCCAGTAGCCTCACAAAAAAACTCAGAGCTACCCAACATCAGCTAGCCTGGCTGAATCCAAGAGGCAGTCTCTGTGAGGTGAAGAGCCTGAGAACCAAGTAATGGCAGTGATGACAGACATATATATAGTTTCATGCTATTTGCCCAAAAGGCATGATTAAAAGTGGCTTCAGTAGCACAGGGGCATTATATCCCATCTTCACGTATTGTACTGAGTAAATCGACTGAGACTACAGACAAACTACAGACATAAATTGCAACTTCTCTTATCATGTTACATGCTTAATTTTCCGACTGTTTTTCACTTTGTGTTCGTTCATTTGGGGATCTGTGCGTTGACAGACCCTTCCTGCTGCGCTGCGTGCGCTGAAAGGAAAGGCGGCTCGCCAGTGTCTTACCGACGAGCTGAGTGTCCATGTTCAGCAGAACAGAGCCATACTGGACCACCAGCAGTTCGACTACATTGTTCGGATGATGAACTGCGCCCTTCAGGTGAGTTGCTTCACAGTAAGTGGTTTGTACACAGGAGTAGGCGTAAACCAATAGGAAATCCTCACAGTTAGTTGAGTGAAAGCATCACATCATCAGAGTATTTACTAAAACATTTTAAAGTTGAACTATATGTCATGCACTAAAGATTTGGATCTGACAGGAAAGACCTGAGACGTGGCTTATATTTGTAGCACAAATACTTGTGACTTGATCTGAACGTAGTGGGGGTAAATGTCTTCACTTCTCGATTTAGAGACTTGATTTCTAGGTAAAATCGGACTTGGGAGGAATTGAGAAAATGCCTGTCCCACTGTGGCTTTATTTGTTTTTCATATCAGGAAATATTTAAAAAATATTATCCTTGTTTTTAGTTAGGAAAAGTGTTTGGAGCCACTTGTTTCAACAATTAAAGACCATTAAACTGTGATAACAGAAAGATTGAAAATATCGGTGAATTTGAGATGGTAATCCTTTTAAAACCTCGAAATGCTCATTGGCACATGAATGTCTTCCAGATGTTTGAGAATGCATTTGTGGCGAGAAGGTAAAACATCCTGTTTAGTCATGAAATGCAACATGATTTAACAAAGCCTAATTATGAAAATCTGATGATGTCCAGACAAAAATTTAATACAGAAAAAAAATTACATATTCAGCTGTGATGAATTAATGATGTGTGACGTGTTTATTTTTTGTATTTTAAAAGTTAAATGAATATCTCTTGTCATCCCCCAAAAAATCTTTATAATAAATAAAATGTGTATGTCTGAATATGTTATCCATGTAATACATTTTAGAAACAATAGTTCTCCCTTTTGTTCCCCAGACTGTTAGTCTCTTCCTGGTGCTGCCATTCTTTAGCATTCTGTGGAAGTGTCAGCGATGTTTCATAACGAGTCATTACTCACCCCGTGTAGCCGGGTCCTTACTGGTAGTTCTTCACGTTTTACTGCCCTGAATCAGCTCATTCCAGAGATTTTATTAATCTGAAGATGTCCGCACTGAGTGCAGCTTTTATTGGGGGGGCCGTCAGATTCCAAGCATTCCTTTCCCATTAAACATATAAGAATATGCAGAGGACGTGGATGTCTATTAGACGTGTCGTTTATATATGAATCCATATCAAATTGCTCTTTTTCAGTGCAAGAAGATGCAAAAGTAGCTTTCAGTTTATCAATAAACGTATTTATCTCAAGATATGTAGGCCCTGACTTAAAACATGTCTAAGCAGAGCCTGAAATTTGTCGATCATGACTATATAATTATACAGAGAAAATAAGAGTTTCTGAGGGAGTCTCAAAGAATGTTTCCCCTTCATGATTCCTTCTGGCAGCCCGCTGAAAAAAGAAGTGATCTACAGCAATATGTGGAAAAAAGTAATTATTTAACACATGGAGAAGAGATCTGATGTAGAGTGCACTTTTTGCAAAACGAAACAAGGGGTAAATAATAGTCTGGCTTTCTGTGAGGTCTGTTTGTGTCTCTAATTTATTGATTTTGAATGTTTTTGTCATCCGGTTTGTTTAAATGCCAGGCAGGCTTGTTTCTGCCCTCGGTTCAGTTTCTTCTGCCATGGGGGTGTCAGCCGCAGACGGTCTGTGGAATAAATATAAATAGAAAATGCCGTGGCCAGTAATTAGTTTCAGACTTTGCATTGACCTCTCCTTCAACGCCGTGTCACGCAAGAACCCCACCTCAGAAAAAGATGTTCCAAGCGGATCTGTTTGCGTGTGTGACGTTCGCTGTTAAAAATGTTTCTTTGTCTAATGGCAGCATCTGTCCTCATTCCAATTTCTGGAAAATGTGTTAATATGACACATTGATCTGCAGTGACATCACCGATCTGAGGCTAGTCTCAACATTTGTCGTGAGCTCAAAGCTGACAGTCCTCCACTTCCCCCCACTCCCCCCAGCAATGTTTAGATTTGATCAATGTTTCTTTTTGAAAGGTTTTCACAGCTGCAGGAAGTGACATAACAGTTTACAGCAGTTTAAAGGTGGTGTTCTCACTTTTTTAATACCTTTTCTGTGTTTTGTCTTTCAGGAAAAAATGTTGACACATGATCAGGAATGAAGTGATGTTACTCATTTTTTCTGTTTAGACTGTTTTAATCAGGTCCTGTGCCGTTTCTCTGCCATTAATCACACACAGCACTGACCTTCGCTTAGGCATTTACTCATTTCATTGCACACTAATTAGTTTGTTTGCGTGCGCGAGTGCATGTGAATGTGTGAGTGTGTGTTTGTACACACAGGTCAGTGCTGCAGCTTTTAGAAATTAACATTGTGCAAGCCATGTAGGGGGAATGAGCCCTGCTGTGGATGTGTCGTGGCATCTCAAACATTTCCTGTCAGATAGGATTATGAGCCCTCTGCGCTCTCATGGCCGAGGGCCTCACCATGGTGCTCAGAAAAACACTCTGAATCGCAGTTTACTGTGAGGCGGGAAGTCCGCGCGCAGCGGATCCAACGGCACGCAGTCCGTGAGCTCGCTACGGCTGGAGCAGAGCACACGTTAAACACAGATGTTCTTGGACATGAAATTTGTACATGTTTTCATTTATTGCCCTGAAATCTGACTCCTATCAACAGAGTATATGTAGCTGTCATTTGAAGAGACTTGGAATTCATTCAGCGTTTGCTTTATGAGATTTTTGCATGCTTTAGATCAAATATGATTGTCCTGCTGTGAGAGCAGGGCCCCCCTTTCTGCCTCGCTGGCCTTGATAGCTATGACCTTTTATGTGCCGGTGACACTGGGAATCTCTGCCCGGTCTCATTCCCATAACTGTTTTCTTAGGATGTTCGCAACTAAATAAAAGTTAAATATCTCTAATTGGTTTTCATGCTTTATCAATAAAATCTGTTTGCTTTGTGCAATTCATTCCTCGTCCCATTACTTATAGTACAAACTCCCTCACCATTTGCATGCCAATGTTTTATAGCTTTATATTCCTGAAATCCAGCATGACTATAATTCTTGCAGTTTCTGAGTAATATTATTGAGTGTAAAGGTTAAAAATTACTCTGGTTTACTAGAGAAACATCAAATAAAATGGTTTCAATTAAAAAAAACTCAAGTTATTGATTAACACTCAACACGAAGAGAATAAAACCTCAAATTAAAGGTATCTTGGCGTTGGACTCGTACCAGTTGAACCCTGTTTTTTCTCCAAAACTGCCTCATATTCCTTGTTCCCTGGATTGAATAGGTTGTCTGAATCATTCCTCTGAGACCTGCTGGTCAGGTCTTTGATGCTATGGAAGACCTGCAGGGAGCAACTTTTGGGTCTAGCGCCAGGCACACTAGATGGTAGGCAAGGGTGGAGGTCTGGGCATGCAGTAGAAATCTTTATTGTAAAGTTATAGTCTGGCGTCTGAATAAATTTCAGTTTCTTATCTTGAATGAACCGTTGAGACCCCCTCAGGTCATTTGTCTTGTGTTCTCAGGACCAGAACTGAAAGTGGAGGCAGCATCTAGTTTACATGCTCGTCTGATTCAACTTTCTGCAAATCTGAAATGTCCAGAAACCTTCTGCTCCTTTTAATTCGAGACTGAAAACATGATTGTTTCCTTCAGCTTTTTCTTTATTTGTCCACTGACCTCTATGACGGCCTTATTTTCATCCCAGTGTTTCCTGGAAAGTGCAACTTTTCTCAAACTCGCAGGAAGTTACTGTTTCTTCACATCCTGCATGCTTGCAAACACAGCCTCCTTTTTTTTGTCCCATTTGTTTGGCTGCATACGTGTCAAAGAGAGAATAGCTGTGTTAGTCATCCTCGGAATTCCTGCTCCAGGAGCTTCAAGAATTAGAAATGATGGTGAGACATTCACTAAATAATGGAAGGAAATGAAGACAGCGGGGTGTCCTCTAGAACAGACGTGCAGAGTGACAATTACTTCTCACTCTCATTCTTGAAATCCCTAATAGGTTAACATGCTATTCCCCACTGCGGTGCGCTGCGTGCTTCTATTCAACCCAGTGACGACTACTGAGCCCTCAGTATAATGCCGTCTCAGCTTTCACTCATCAGTCTAACCTCACGCCATGCCATCAGGCCTGGATTGCATGGCGTGCTATCCCTCAACTGTGTTAGCTGACCTTCAAAGATTCTATTAGCTTCTCTATTAAAGATAAATGTAAAGATTTGACAAAGGTGAAAGTAAAGCTGAAAGTGGTCTCTTTGTAGTTATGTGGGGGGAAAGTATTTCTGCTCAATATGGGTTTTTTTCAGTTTTTGCTTCTTTTCTTGGCAGACTTGAATTTTTCAGATCATCAAATTGAAACAAGAAGGAAAGACTGGGTATTTCACAACATCTCAAACCATTTTAAGTGTAGACTTTGACTAAGCCACTCTAAAGCTCATTTTGGTTTTTTGTTTATGCCATTCTAATGTAAACTTGCTGTTGTGCCCTGTAATACTGACCTACTGCATGTCACACATCTGCTTCAGCTTATCAAGATCTTCAGGTAGAGAGCAGTTTTCTTGCTGCCATAAATTGCAGCAAGTCATGAACGTCCTAAAACCACAAAGTGGCCCCAGACCATCATACTACCACCACAGCATTGGACTGTCAGTGTGATATAAATTTTCTGAAATGCTGTGCTACTTTTGGATTGGATTTTCTTTCTTGGCTAGGCACGCTTAGGAAGGTTCACCGCTGATGAATGTTTTCTCTCATTGTAGTTTGCTCGTCACAAAGGATTAAAAATGGAGTTGCAGCCCAATAGAAGTCAATAATGTTGTTGTTCTTTTGAGATCTCATCACCTACTCCATTGTGCCAGAAACAGGCTAATTCTTTTTTTTTAGCTGATCAAATTATTTAAATACAGCTGAGTTCACTTCCTTAAAAATATATTTGATATGAAATATTTAAGCATGGCAATACATCAAATACAGAATAAACATGTAGATGGGGAATTTCCTTTTTTTTCGAGTATTTAATATAAATAACGTGGGAACTACGTTATTTATTTTTATCGCAGCGGAAGCCATTTTCAAAGCTCATCCTTTCCCGTTCCTTTTCAGTTTCATCAAGTTTACATTTTCGGTGGAATTTTGGCGGTATATTATATTCACACTTATTTTTTTCTGTTTAATTTCCACTTGTTGTTCTGTTTGACTGCGGTCCATGAACTCCTGTGACCTGCAGCATTGTTATGGATGCTGGTAAACAAAGCTTTGGTGTCGCTCCAACAAGCTGGAACATTTTACCGCAACCCAAATGAGAGAGGGGAAGAAAAAAAAAAGATGCTTGTGACAAGTAAAACAGAAACTATGTTGCTTGGTCGACAGGGGGGCAAGCTTTCATGTGTTTCGCATTTTCTCCCTCGGTACATTCTTGTCATAAGGAACGGCGGTAACAGATCCCCTCTCGCTCCGTTGCTGACCATGATCTGAAGGAGTAGCATTCCTTTGATCTTATCTCACAGTATTAGGAAACTGCAGCTGTTCAGTTAATATTTCTAGATGTTTGCATTTACAGGCGATGGATGAAAAATGCAAAAGTTGCGTTTGATGAACTCGTTTTCTGTCGGAGGCTACGCTGGGGGTTAAGAGGTCAGAATCAGGGCTGCTGTTTGCAGGGGGTCTTTAATCAAGCTTCCTCTGGCCATTCTTCTTCAGCAAATAAATCCCAACGCAGCTTACCAGAGATAAAAACCAATTTCCTGTGAGTCAAGTAGTTTTTAACCCAACATGCGTATTTTCTACCTATTCTCATCACTCTTGTGGGCTCTCTGTTTGAAAAATTTAGTTTGGGCCCCTAATCCTCTCTCGTTTAAGCCTCTTAAGCCACCCTTCAGATGTGTCTTGAACAAGCATGTCCTCATTATAAATAGAAAACGCTCTCTGACTAATTGTGGTTGCTTGATGTCTATTTTAATTTCACAGACAACATATTTGGATTTTCTGCAACATTTTGTCATTTATTTGAATTAGATTCATATGACTGTTTGGTTCAAGAATGCTAACTGTGACACTGTTAATAATCTGACCAAAAGTGGCTCTTGATAATTGTGTCAAGGAGAGGGATTATATAGGTTTATTGAAAGCACATGTCCTTATAATGGAGTGAGAGTTTTGGCAAGCCTTTTTTTTTTTAGCTTTGCCCAGACTTTATGTAACGCTTTTGATGAAGATGGATTGTTTGCACTCCTGGTTTTGCCACAAATCTTCGTGGTTTCTAATTTACAGCAGGTTATCAGTTATCCACTTAGATCATGCCAGTTCTGATCAAGGAATATGGTGTTCATCCTTTTGGCTTAAATAAAACTGAAGGCTCTCTAGCCACTGTGTGTCTATCCTGTGTGGGGGGGGAAATCAGTACTTCTAGGTTTTCAGGTGTAATGATGAAAAGTTGCCCAGGGTTTGTAATATTTGCTGCCATTTTGTCTCACACTTCCTCTTGTCTGTCCTGCAGGACTGCTCCACCTCTGAGGAGTTTACAGTAGCTGCTGCCCTGCTGCCCCTGTCAACAGCCTATTACAGGGTAAGGAAACTCCTGGAAAACAATAATACATGAGCCTCCAGAATGGAGAATCAATCAACCTTCAGTACTCTTGTAGTCCTCTGTCTCTACATCTCCCTGATCTAGAAAGTCTTGTCGTCAAATTATTTTTGTCCCCTATAAAATTGCAACTGTGGTGGGACTGAGATTGGATGAGAGTAAACCATTGAGGCTGAACAGTCTAGAAAAAAACAAGAATGGTCAAACATCTTTCCTTCTAGGTATATTCACATAAAATAGAAACAAACCACTTGTGATTTGAGAGTATTCTACATATTTTACAACATGCAATCAAGAATTTCTAAAACTAAATTATTACAAATTAAAACAGCATTTTATTTCTTTGAACCTGTAAAAAGTTGGAAATACTCACTGTGATGTCACCATTCGGTGTGTCCACATTAACACTTGGTATTACTTATAACCAAAGCTCTAAATGTTTTAAATATGAGTCAAAAACCAATATGGTTTCCACACTCTTAATAATAATGGCGATAGACTGTTGATTTCTCCTTCTGATGGTTTGTGTTGTATTGACACAGACAATAACGTCCAGCCTCTGTTAGTGAAAAGAAAAATGCATCATTATTAGATTTCTGCGCTCTGTAACTGTAACACAGGATACATCATCATCATCATCACCAGACAGGTATGTATTTTATTGTTGTTTTTTCTGAGCATACTCGAACCAAACTTTAAACGGTGTACAGATCAGTTAAATACACACGTTTTACTAGAATACATTACTCTAAAGTTGACAGATATTTGGGCATGTGCGTCTGGAATTTGAAATTGTTCAAAATGTTCAGGAACCCTGAAGGTACGACTGATGTGAGATTCTCCAGGGGAGGGACAGCTGTTTTAACCTGTAACCTCTGCAGATTTATCAGCATGCATATAATCAGCGCAGCATGTCAAAGCTCCCACAGAGAAGCGTGAGGAACAGACTGTGGCCTTTGGCTCCTAAATCATAACATCGGTGAGGTGTAGCTGCAGCTTTCACCACAACAAGGTCCTTCCTGCTTGCCAGTTGCTATAGCAGTAGACACAACTCTCCAAACTGGGCTTTTGTCACATACCAGTCCTGCGTCCTGATGGGGCAGTACTGAGACTTGACCCGCTGAACATCACCACATGATTCATCTGCTTTGGATGCCACTGACTGAGGAAAGTTTCCATAACAAGCCATATGTTTCTTCTTTTTCTTCCTGTTTGCCATAGTAGGGCTTCCAGCACTCAGAATTGGTAAAATTTGTAAGTGTTTCCTTGCTTTCTTTGGTAAACCATGTAACGATTACACCTTAAGCAAAAACCTTAAGAAAATAATTACACCACAGTTTTAATGAGAAGATTAGGGGATGATTTGCTGCATTAGACTTGCAGCCTCTTGGAAGGCATGATGTTAAAAAAAATGTGTTATTTGCTTTGTTATTCAAACCTCTGACAGGTTTCAACACAGGCTCAACCGAAAAGGGCGAAAAGTAAAGTAAGGTCAGGAAGGAAACGTGCCAAAGTATATTTATTCTTAGTTGTAATGGCACATGGACTGTGGCGTGATCAGCAAAGATGAGGGAAAATATGGCATTCTCACTGGAACTGTCAATTTGGGTGGGGAATTGGAGGTATGTGTCATCCTGACGCAGCGCCATTGATTTATCATGCCTCTCTCACATGTTTGTAGGCATTTTTTTTATCTTTTTTTTATTTATTTTTTTTAATCTTGTCCTTAACATTCTGTGAGATGACTGGAATGTGTTTGACTTTCTCAGAATAATCTGCCCAAGGGGGCTAAAACCTTACATGCAGTAACAGCGTGTGGCTTCCTAATACTGCGTGACAGTCATGCTTTAGAAGAGGTTGGGTGAAACAAACACCATTGTGGTTGACCTTTTATTAAAGATTTACAGATCTGATACCAAGAGTAGCAGTAAAAAAAACTGAAATGAAAGTTTTGTTTGGATCTCTAGGTTGTTTCTGCTGTGGTTTAAATAATTGGGTGCTTTTCATATTTTTACAGTTGCTAAAGGAAGTTCCCTTGCTTTGAAAGTCTGAACCACATAACCTGCAGTTTTGTCGCTCAGAGAAGCGACAAAACTGTTGAGTCTGTTTGTTTGTACCTGGTGCATATAGGCAGGTGTTTTTCCAGCATGAATTAAACCATCTCTGCCGGATGTTGGGATTGGACGAATCAAGGGGATCTCCTGACTTTCTTTGAAGCAGGTTTCTGTGAAGTTTCCGTAGGCAGTCTGTGCTTCACCTGAATCGTATGAAAATAGGAGAAGACAAGGGGATTTGTTTCAGAAAAGCTAACCAAAGCCCAGAAAAGGGTCAGGTCTGTGTCATTTCCCCAATTTTTGGTTGATGACTCTTTAAAATAGTTGCAACCTGACGAACCAGGTTTGATCTGTCTGGAGAATAATTTAATAAAGTCAAACCTACCAGTTGACTGGTGCACTTTATTATTATTATTATTATTATTATTATTATTAAACATTCATGCAATAAAATCAATCTGCACAATGTTAGCTATCAGAAAATGCAGTAGCTTGAGTCACAAATGATAATCAAGCATAAGTGTAGAGTTAGAAAAATGTCCTAAATGGATCAACATGATGTAGAAAAATGTCTACTGGCTTCTCTATGAATTCCTTTGCATCACTTGCGTAATGCTTTGCGAGAAAATTATGTCCCAATTTACCAGCGTTACACACAGACCCTTCTTCTCAGAGGATCACTCTGTCCTTTTGCCGTAATGAAAGACAAACAAAGCATTGGCTGAAATGAACTACTTTGGAGAATAACGACAAAGATTTTGGATCGTCAATTAACGTAACTGATTTGCTCAGTCCGAGCAAGAGCAGAGTTTTTCTTGTTATTCTCCCTCTAGTGCTGCTTTGCAGTTCAAGCTTTCCGATTCTATTGACAATATTATAGTATCTGTCTCGAGTGCTCGTTCAGAAACTGTCCTCTCCGGCTCCTGTCAGATCAGATGTCAGACACTGGGCCAGTTCTTGTTTGGTATTCTTGGCCAGACTTTTCGCTGCCTCATGCTGTTTTCATGCGTGGTAGCGCTGTCGCCATAGTCCCCAAGTTTGCAGGTCAGGGAACGTGGGAAGCGTCTTCTGAAATGACTGTCCTCTAGGTTCTGCACGTTGGAGACGCTGTTTAGTTTTTTTGCTTCCCAGACGCTGACGCTGAGCTGACGTTGTTGGCCAGATTCTGTGTTTTGATGTTTTACTTTCATATCTCTTGGGTCTTCCCTCAACTTTTGTGGTAGTTTAAATCTGTGGTTGCCAACGTTTTTAGCTTCAGTCCCTCAAAATAACAGTAGAAGAAATTTGTGACCCTAACTATTAATTAATTATTTAAGTATTATCACCAAGTCAATTAGAAAAGGGTATATTGACCATGCAAGCAACATTAACAGTTGATATTTCGGTTTAGTAGGCTTACTTTTAAGAGTATTTGTTATAACCCTAGTGGAGTTTTGTTCCCAACTTTGAAAACTATTCAAATTACAGTATTTGTAAACTCTTAACAGAGCTGAAAAATTACTCAAATTAATTGTGAAGGATCAATTTTTGACGTAATCGTCAACTAATTTAGTAATTTGATTAATTGTTAACTGAAGCATACAAACTAAAAAAAAAACGTTTGCTGAAAGAATATACTGTACACATTATGCATCTAACATTAAAAATCTTTGTCTGTAAATCTGTTCTACTCAGAGCTCTACATGTGATTATGCTTTAGCTTCACCCATTTCAAATTCAGCAAAAAGAAAATTAAAAACCTCCTACAAAGCATATTTGGCCATCCATTAATTAACCAGTTAATCCAAAAAATAACGAATGGATTAGGCCATACTGTATTGACGTTAAGTGAAGCAGCAAGGGCTGAGCTTTTCACATGCTTACACTAGAAGTGTTTTATTTATTTATTTTTTATCTGCAGATTCATATTCTGCATTCTTTTAGGAATGCTATGCTGTTGCATTTTAGGCAATAAAATGTTTGTTTTTTAATTTTAAAAAGGGCTTTATCGTATGTTTGCATATTTTATTGTACTTCTGTATAACAAAGTCCTAAGTGGTTAAATTATTGTATTTTTTTATGTGATTAACCATCAGAATCATCATCTGTTACCAAAATAATTGTTAGTTCCAACCCTAAACTTTAACTTAGCCTAAACTCTGTTAGTCAACCTCTGGAGTCAAATTTCATCCAGACATTGTGCACCTTTTAGTCACCTGCCCTTTTTCACAGGTCAGGTTTTGCATTTTGTTCCAAAGCCCACTTCCTGTGGGATTTTATCTAAAAACTGGTGGGTTTATCTGGAGATGAGCTGATGAGTGGATTTGTTGTTGTTCATCCCTTGACAGGCTGATATCTCTTCTAACATTTAAATGTGTTTAACAGCTTGAGGATAGCAGATTGAAATGCTCATACACATCTATTGCTCAACAAAAACACTTGACTGTTAGCATTCCTGTGGACAGAGTTTATCCATGGGCCGATTTGTCAACCCACTTTCTCAAACTGCTCTCCACATTGTCCTCACAATAGATTATGACGTACTCCGTAACCTTTGTGTATGTAAAAATGCCCAGCTTTTGTCATGCCTGTTTACTTATTTACTGCACATTCTTCAGTACCATGAAGAGTATTTGCATTGTGATGAATTTATTTTCTTTGTGCTTATTTTTCATACTAAAATGCAACAGGTCATTAAACAAATACTTGTAGCAGACAGCGATGACTGCAGTAGAAAGAAAAAACAGTTTTTGAATAATGGCCTTATTTGTCAATCATCATTACATAAGAAGGCTGGGTTGGACTCCGGTTAACTCATGGACTAGATGTTATTAGTTACTTCTAGTTGGGTCTCAGTTGTGGTTCTTTTCTTAATTTGTTGCATTTTAGGGTGTTTTTATTACATGTTTGCAAAGTGTCTGAAGGGATGACTTGATTTTAGGTCAAACGTTCGTTCTCACCAAGGACTTGTAGAGGATCAAGTGACTGTTTTGTATCAGCAGTTCAAGAATGCTCTAAATTCTTGCAAAACATGCAAATAACGTCGCTGCCTCCAGGCTTGCGAAGGCACAGATATGATGGTCTTCACTTAGCGTCTCTATTCAAGTGTGCACTTGTTTCAGTGACGACATGCGTTATGTCTTTTGTCTCTTTGCAACGCGGCGTAGATGTTCTGAGGCCATAGTCAATCATGCTGCAACGGTCTTAATCGGGTCCTGGAGTTCAAAACGAGATGCCAGAACCTGATAGCTTAATTCTTCTGACCTGTGTACTCCTTTCTGTCCCCCACCCTTCGCGTTTTTCTTCTTGTTTTTCACCCTTTCTCTCTCGACTCCACATTCCTCCTCTTCGCTCGTCACACAGCCAGATGGGTCCGACGGAGCTGCACTCCCTCCTTCCCCTTCATCTTTCTTCCTATACCTTCTCTCCCTCCTCCCTTCCCTTTTCTTTCCCCTGTCCTCCCTCCTTGCACATCTGCCTGCAAAAAAAACACACTTGGTGAGCATAGTGAGCGGTCATCAATAAGCGAGGCTGACCTCGGTCAATTTGACCCAAGCATATCCGACAAGTCAGAAAAGTACAGACTTAATATAGAAAGCCCTGACAAATAACACACCCATACCCCCCGCACAAACATGGACACACACCCACGTAACAACTGCTGCAAGATGCTTAACACACTCAGCTGACAGAGAGGTATGAGAGTATCTAGAGGCCTACATTTCTTCTTAAATCCACGCTCTACCACTTAATCGTGCAAAGTTTGACAGGGTCCACGTATACTTCAGACTCTAAGACTGCAGTCTTGCACAATGACAGGCTTAGCTGCACTATTGCTCGACTTCACATCGATCAGCTCTAGATGTGTCCTCGTTATTTATTCCAGCAATCCTCTGGACTCCTTCCCATGCTCAACTCTAAGACAGCACGCATGGTTCTTCTGATGGTAAAGTGAGATAAATCATCTGTCATTCTGAGAGAGAACAGTTAATCTAAACACGTGGTCATTAATGTCATCTAAAAGTTGGCTTATGATCTACGGCGAGTTTGCACTCTGGTCGGCTGCGTCGGTCGTTTAGAGGCCGACCGGAGAGGAGAATTTCCGACTGTGAAGTGAGGGGAAAGTTTAGAATCCACTGATGGAGAAAATCCTGCAGAAGGAAGCTCCTTTTCTCCTGTGGAAATCAAAGTATTTTTGTTGTGTTTATTACTGAAAAGTTATTTTGCAGTGCTTTTACCGTATGTCACACTCTGCAGTCATCATCTGATCAGAGCACCTTCTTTACATGTTTGTCATGTTCAAAACATAAATTCTTATGGCTTTTTTTTAACAACGTTTTTATTCTTACCACTCTTCCACAAAGGATGGATTTGTGTGTGCTGCACAGGTTCTTCAACCTGAGCTGTGCATCCCTGTAACTACTCCAGATTTTTCATTGGCCACTTGGCTGCTTCTCTCCTTAATGCTGTCCTTCTCCTCCCTTTCACTTTACTTGCACAGGTTTTCTAGTAAAACAGTACTCCCTTATATGGTGAAAATGGGATTTTATAACCCAACCCTGCTTCTTCAGAGCATTAACTGAGTAGTTTTTCCACTACCATTTTCTAATTGTGCCCTACTTGGGTTGACTTTTCAAATACATGGACTGAGATAGAAGGGGGAAATAGCCCTACCTGCTTTTAAGCGTCACATAAAAAGGAAACAAATTAAATTAATTGGAGGTTTTTACTCTATTCGTTAAATAAACAAATAGGGCATTTACAAATGTATTCGGTAATGGAGCCATGCGACATGAGGTGTGTTTTCAAACACTCCCTCCTCTATCCACTTTGCTATTACTGAAAGATTTGGAAAGCAAGCAGCTGACAACTCAGCTGACAGTGAAATCTGTGACAAATCATCAGCACAAAGCCCCACGTCTGCTGCTTTTTCATCTGTTCACTTCTGATGAATGAATCCGTTTGTGATTCCTCTGATTCCTCTCTAACTTGATCCACCTTCCAGTTGGTACCATGTCAAAGTTTACAACTACAGTGTCTTGTTTAGTTTAATTTTATTCTGTTTCACATCATTTCCTTAGCTTATTTGTTTACATTTTGACGTTTAATGTGCTTAAGCTGCTGGATTTGACTTTGATTGCTGGGATTAGTGCATCATATGACTCCTAATATTGTATGGATTTTTCCAGAAATGTTCAAATGTTTAAACATTTCTTCAGCAAAGCAAAAGGCAGTGACCAACTTATGGCATATCATGTAAAAAATTCCAAACCAACCATTGCCACTATACTTCTAATTTGCTGGAGGCATAGTTTCTTTAAACCCTCCTAAAACCATTATTATAGATCTCGTAATGGCAAGAAATGTGATTATTTAGCATTTCCCATTTATTTAAGCTCTAAATTGTAGCCTACAAGAATTGTCCTTCCTTAGCATTGATCTGATGTTTCAGTGCTTGGCTCCTATGCTCTAACATCTGTCGTTTAGTTGTTGCATGTGTTTCATAGATGTGTATGAAGTCTTTTCATAGTCTGTTTGTGAGTTAAAGGGATTTATCTTTGTCTCAAATCATGTGTTACCTGTCGGGTTTGCAGGTGTTTGAGAGCTTAAAGACAGCTACAATGTTTGTTGCTTTAGTCCTGCAATTGGAAAGAGGATCAGAGTCCAGAATCACCATCAAATCCAAACTATACGTTGATATTAGTTGCACGACACATTGCCCAGGCCTAAATCCTTTTTAAATAAACAGACTGCAGATGTCTGTGTGGGGTTTTTTCTCCCACATTGGAAGTGGTCGTCTTACTTTCTGCGCACATCAGAATCCAAAGTTCTTTTGCTCGAGCAGCTTATAAAAGTCTCAGTAACTTCATAAATTCACCCTCCATTCACGTCACTAACAGACATCTTGAATTTTAAAGTGAAGATGGAAAAGTCGGAGCCAACAGGGACATGGTTGAAATGGAATATGCCATTCATGGAAGAACTAGTTGCTGATTTGCTAAAATGTTTAAGACCGATGGACTAGATGAGTAAAAAAAAAGAGGCTCTTCAATATAGGTCCTCAACTAATCTTTTACGTGGTCACATGGTTAAACTGTTTACCTTCCACACCCACATTATCTTCCACACCTCAAAAAATCATGTCGAGATTGTGAGGAGGTAACGGTAAGGACACATACCACGCTAACCACGGTTTGTTTCCAGTTATAATGAATTGGAACAAAACATGTGGTTACGGGGTTGAAAATTAGGTCAAGAGTTGTCCTTTTGGCTCGTAGCGTCAAGTGACTCAGACAACCATTGTAGATCTTTTTCCTTTATTATGAGTAAAATCTGTTTTGTTTTTTTAGGTTCTCTCATTTGCCAGCAGGACATGAAAGGTTCAGTCCTTAAACACCTTGAAAGCCTTTGAAAACAGACTTTAATCAGAGACATGTTGTTTCTCCTGAAAATTGGTTTCATCTTGGTTATTTAACATTTAGGAGACAATCAGCAGGAGGTTAAGCAGCAGTTGTGTAACTGTCTAACAGTGTGACTGTTAAGTTTTTCAAGATGTTTAACCAGCATTTTCTATTCAATACTTTTTCTCTTTCACTAAGTAGCAGCTCAAAAATTAGTGCTTCTGTCAATCAAATCTGGCAAAAATGATGGAAAGGAAATTATATTTAAACCACAGGAAAGAACGATTAACAAATTAACGACTATGAACTAGGAAGGAACATTTAGCTCTAATATGAAGAGGTGTGTGTGTGTGTGTGTGTGTGTGTGTGTGTGTGTGTGTGTGTGTGTGTGTGTGTGTGTGTGTGTGTGTGTGTGTGTACACGCGCGTGTGCATGTGCGTGCGTGTTTGTGTGTGTTTCTGCCGTGTGGGCATTAGCTGTAAGCTCAGCACCCTCCTGGCGTCTGGCCCACCATAGTCGGAGTAAAGCTGTTTTGGTTCTGTCTCTTGTAATTACAGTCACCTCTCCCGCCACCAGTTTTCTTTCTTCAAAAGCAAACTATAAAGTGATAATAGACACCACTGGATTGAGTCAGACTCAGGGGAGAGAAATCAGAACCTAATCTAATAACAGGCCTGATCCATGAATGTGGCTCTAAGGCTTCGAGACGGATGGATGGTGAAAGTTTGCTTTCTGTGGACACTCATTAATCTGAACACAGCCTCTGTTGAGGTTGTGTTGTTTTTCCTATGCAAGTTTGTTTTTCTGGAATCGCTCAGCGTCTCCTCACCATACGTTTTTGCACAGTGGAGCACACGGACGCTTTTAGCCGAGAACTCCAGCTTCCTCCGAAGTGGCTGTTTTTGTGAGCCACGGCTGATTCACTTTGCAGACCACTCTAATGAAAAAGAACGGTTCTGTTTCAAAATGCGTCTTGACATGGAGCGCTGGAGGGGTGCTACGTTGCTCCAACAGGGGTTGTTATCTGTTTAAAAAGTTATGACTCGCATTGAATGATTGATTTTCACTTTAAACCTCATGGCTCACTTGATTTTGTTGTTTCTTGCACTTCTTAACACTTTAACAGACTCATTTTACTGAAAACTGTTGTGGTAAATGTGCAGCCATCTTCTGACTGCACATATGGACGGTCGGTGATAATTTTGCTTTGCAGCGGTACCTATTGAGTTCACTCTCTAGTTGCTTGGTTTGTTTTTATTGTCCAATGTTCTGGCGAGGTGATAAAGCCAGCCTTGTCACACAGTGTGAATTTAAAAAATCCGAAGATTGCGATGAGAAAACGTTTGGACAAATCCTCGATCGTTACCCTCTTGCTTGTGCCGTGAGAGCGCATAATTATTTTGTTCTTTTGCATATCCTTATTTGGTTTTCCTTAGTTACTCCATCATCAAATTTTATTTTATTTTTAAGTATTGCATCATGACCTCTGCTCTGTTTTGTCTTGCAGAGACTGGCTGCTGGAGTGAACCAATTTGCCTACACCTGCATACAGGACCATCCCATTTGGACCAACCAGCAGTTCTGGGAAGCCACTTTCTACAGTGAAGTCCAGAGTCAGATCCGGGCCCTGTACCTGAACACCCCAGAAGAAAAGAGAGCCATCACCGCCACCCCTAAGGTAAGGAAAAAACAAATGTCTGAGCTGGGCTTTCGAAATGAATATGAATTGATTGATCCACAGTGAACTATAGCTAAAGGGAAAAAAACATTTTTTAACAAACTTATCATGATTGGAGCCAAGGAGTGAAGCTGTAACTATTACTCTTGGCTCTGCAGGATGGAGAGCCCCAGTTTGCTGCTGCAAGTACTGATGAGGAGCAGACAGCCATGGACCTGGCGGCGCAGCAGCTGCGCCTGTGGCCCAGTCTCAGCAAGGACAAGCAACAGGAGCTGGTGAAGAACGAGGAGAACACCGTGTTCAGCCAGGCCATCCACTACGCCAACCTTATGGTTTACCTGCTGGTTCCTCTGGACACCAGCAAGAACAAACTCCTGCGTAACGCGCCCGTCACTGACTGGGAGAGTGGCAGCAACAGCATTGTGACAAACAGGTCAGGATTTCCTTCTCTGGACCAAGACGATGCTTTGATTTCTTCCTGTTTCGCTTTATTTTACACTTGAGATCTGGTAACGCTTTATTTGAACGGGTGTGCATTAGACTGACTTTAGACTGTCATAAACATGACATAACACATGAATGACTCTTCATAAATGTTTACGACTGTTGTGTCATTCGGCAAATAATGACACTTTTAATGCGAAGGTGCACTAAAAGTTGCATTTAAAGTTGATTACAAGTGTCAGGTTTGCATTATTGAGTAAATAGTGAAACCATTAATACAAAATTCCATTGAAACTTGCATGAAAAGTCAATTAAAAATGTCAATTTTCACTTTCCTACCAGAAACATCCTGAAGGAGAACGGATGATTTTCAGTGGCTTTAAGCTCAGGTGCACTTGGATGATGCAGCAGAAAATTATTTAAACCCCACCACCACATCCATATCTGAATCGCTGAAAAATAACAAAATTAATCTAATTAATTAAATTTGTAGTCTAGTCAAGTTCCGGACATAAGACCATTCATACTGTAATGTGTAATCTTAAGGCATTAAAACAAATCAGGGAAGTATAGTTGCTCAAAATTCTTCTAAAGTGAATTAAAGATTTGTTCATAGTACAAACGCTATGTTATTGGGGAACTTTTATTTTGTTCTATGAAATCACCATTTTAAAACTGAATTTGGATCTTTAAAGACACAAAAAAAACATTTTTGAGGCACAGCTGCTCTGCAGTTTCATAACATTTTTCCTTGACAAAACATAACAAAGTCAGAGCTTGATTTAAGCTTGCTTAGAAGATGTAAGGTAGAACAATCAGCTTCTGCTGGAGGAAACCTCAAGTTATGTTTTCAGGATCTGGGAGGATGTGAGTTTCTATTAAACAAGGTGATGATAAGTCTGTGGGTGGACATGGCATAACTCACAGTCTACATGATACCTTCTTTTCAGGCCAAACAGGCAGCTGTACTTCGTTTGTTTCCGACTTTAATCTGTCATTTGGGCTTATGCTTCACCGGCACTAAACAGAACGTGGCTCGTTTTCATCCACCTTCGGACTTCCCTGAATGGGCCACACTAAATTAGTGTTTTTTTTCCTCTGTTTTGCTGTAACTGTGGAGGGAGTTAAGACAGGAAAAAACGGCCCCTGGGTGTTTATTAAAAGTGGAACAAAGTATGAATTTCACAATTGTGTCCAATGATCCGATATTACGTTTTGTTACAGCTTGTGCAGAATTTAATTTCAACTTCAACAAAAATAACATAATGCTGGTATTTTATCCAGTTTTATTTATTTCTGGAAGTCACAGAAATGCTTCAGCCAAGGATTTATTTATGTGGAAAATATTTGAAGTGTTTTGTCTTACATTTTCATCCCAGACTTGTTTGTTTCTCTCAGGGAACATTTCGATTTCATCATGCAGCATTTGAACCCGGGGAGAGCGTTGCATCACTTTCTCATGTGAAACAACCTCCAGTTTTGAGCGATAAATCCAGCCATCAGCGCTTTGCTTCGCTAAAAAATCACCCGGCCGCTCGCTGCTCTTTATCAGGGCGCGTGTTTAAATGTGCGATCTGTCAGCACGCAGCCCCGTCTCTTGGAATCGGCCCCGTGACCTTTGCTTAATCTCAACTGCGTCATCATTTATATTTGCAGCATCGCTGGCAGCATGGCCGAGAGCTTCGACACGGAGAGCGGGTTCGAGGACTCGGAGAACAGCGACACGGCAAACTCTGTGGTCAGGTTTGTTGCCCGCTTCATCGACAAGGTGTGCACGGAGAGCGGCGTCACCCAGGAGCACATCAAGAGTCTGCACTGCATGATCCCAGGTGCAGCATTCACACTCCGTCACAGCCCAGACTCCCTCCGCTTTGTACCTCCTGGATGCATGTGTTATGAGTCGATGCCAACGCCTACAGAAACGTATAAGCTCATTAACTCCTGACATGTCAGACAGCCTCAGAAAGTGGATACACACGGACGTGTGCACTTGTAGTGTGTGTTCTGGGTAACCGATCCCCATGTCTGACCCACAGGAATCGTAGCGATGCAGATGGAGGCTTTAGAGGCAGTTCATAGGGAAAGCAGGAGGTTGCCCCCTATTCAGAAGGTGAGTGTGTTCCTCTCCACTGAGCTGTGTGAAAGCTTATATCTGCACAGGGCTTTGTACAATTAAAGCTGTGACTCTACTTAGAATAATGTTAAGCTAAAGAGGATCATAAAACAAATTCAATTTTGATGTTCTCTCCTGAAGCTGGAAAATATGATTCAGCCGTGCTGCAGAGCAAGAGCTGCTCCCCTGTTTACTCTAAAATCCTAATCAACTCCTGCAGTCAGACACATGTATAAAGTCCGTCTCTTTATACTTTTCTTCATGAAAAAACAAGGAATTAGTATTTGTAATAATTGCTAAATATTAGTCCCACTCTCCTTTACTTATGATTCTGTTTAAATTCAATTCACCTCTTGCAATTTGGAAATAAAAGTCACTTCCTCCCAGGGTAACGTAATTAACGGACTATTGAGCACGCCTGAATATAAGCCACACCCGCTAACTTTGGCAAGAAAAAAAATGTGTGCATATATAGGCTGCATTCATCTATTAGTTACAGGTGTTTGCAATATGAGATATTTACACTGAAAGTTTTTTTTTACTTTTTTATACGCAGTATGTGCCTGTAATGGTTATTGATTGCTGTCTTCGTCTTCCTCCTGCGCACTAAAACCACTAAAGTTGTCTTCTTCATCGTCATATTCACCAGCCTGACTCGCACTTCCCAGTCACTTCTGTTACAGCTGTCCATGCTGCAGTCCAGACTTTCAAAACCCGTTGGTAAAAAGTGGTATATTAGCCGCACTGCGGTGTTCTAAGCTTGTGATAAATGTAGCGGCTTAAAATCCGGAAATCACAGTATTCTCTTCAGGTGGAGAGAAATGGAAAAGGAGCTGAGCTACAATCTGCCTTTCCAAAGTGTTATTACATTGCTGTCTCTTTCTCACTCACTATAAATCATTTAAAAATACAGAAGAAAACCTTGTATGACATTAAACTGTTAATGTGAAGGCTGCAGGCTCTTCAGAACTAGTGATCTGTAGCAACAACATCCAAATACACACACGTCACGCAGTCTGTTGCAATAAAGCTCCACAACATATGTAGAAGCACCTTAAATAGATTGCTGTCCAACTAAACCTGACTTGGATGCTTTAATGGGCTTATTAAATCAATAATAAGCCAAGAAAAAAAGAATAGTTGCATTATATAACCTTATTGAACATATTTATATCATCTGGATCTCATGTGGGTACTTTGCAGCACAGTTAACTCTATAATACTGTAACTGAAAGGTGACCAAGTCATGATGTCACACCACCATGCCTGACAAGGGCTGAGGCCTATTAGGGGTTTGTGCTAATGTGTTTAGTTTAATTTTAACCAGATGCTGCATTATAACCCAAAAGGTTTTTTATTTGTCTTGGACTTTTAAGTGGATGTTATTCTCCAGACAAGGCCATGTCATTTTAAATGTTACCAGACAAATGGGCAACAGTAAGTGATCTGAATTTACATTGTTATCTTTAGAGAGGGTCTTTTACCCGCGTCATGACTCTTGGTGCATTTCGTGCCTCCTCTAAATTTAGTCTGGATTGTAAAACACCAGTCACATCCAGTTTTCTTTTCTTTTTTTTGTCCAGGCAACAGCGCGCTTTATGTTTTGACTTGTGGATCCAGCTGTGCCATATGTCTGCCAGTTCTCTACAAATCATACAATTACACACAAACAAACGTCATGCTATTACTGTCCTGGGAGCAGCTTGGAAACTAACATGCACGTTCTGCCTGCTGCTCACGTGTTAATGTGAGACAGAACTTCCACTCTTAAGAATATGCCAGGATCTGCTAGAAAGCATGCCACAACAGATTCAAGAGTCTTGATTGGTCTGGATGGTTGATGTCATAATACTTAGAAGCCGTAATAGATCGTTTAGCTTGCAGGAGTAATGAAGTGCACGGGGACTCGGCTTCTCTGTCCCACTTTTTGTTCAAGGACAGATTCAAGAAACTATAATTATCTCCAGGCCAGACCTCAGTTCCCTTAGGTCGACTGTGGCCTCAACAGGAAACCCTCTGATTGAGCTGATGTCCCTTTTCTTTCAGATTTTGAACTGTGGAACAATTGAATGTTTCTGCAGGTCAGAAGGAGGTGAAACAGCGACAGTGCAGACATGCAATTGAAGAAATTGACCATTTCGTCTTGGTTAATAATCAGTCCTATGGACAAACCACTAAAGTGTACTGCTTTAAGCCACAATGGATCAAAAAGTGTTCAAAATTTCTTTATTTTACACTTTAGTGTTTCACCTCATCAAATTAAATGTAATGTAAGACAAATATAGCCCAAGTACATAAAAAAAACGCTTTTTAAGTTAATTGAGATTTAATTTGTTAAAACGCTCCAATCCAACTTGACCCCTTGGGAAATATTAATTCTCAGATCTATACAATTAGGAAATAATCTAACAGAACCCATTTGACAACATGAAGTAGGCTAAAATATCTCGAAAGTTGTGAAACCTGTTGACACGCGTCAGTCTGGAAAGGCTTACACAGTCCTTTCTGTGACCCTGGGACTAGATTACAACACAGTTTTCCACAAATAGTGAAAACATGAAACAGGGGGGACTTTTATTTATCAATATTCTATGGGCAAGGTCATAAAGCAACATAGAACAACATCTAAAGCACTGCAGGCCTCACTAACTTCACTTATGGTCAACATGCATTGCTCAAGGATGAGAGAAGAACTGAAAAAAAATGTCATCTATGGGAAGAGCTTCAGCTACATGGATGTGAAGTGCTATTAAATATTTCTTGGAAGCCAGGATCACCTTTTCTTTCCTTTCGATAGAATAGGCCAGTTCATACATGATTGATGATTGTTCCATGTGAAAAGTTTTTCAACAAACAGTCATATAGTTACTGACCAAGATACTTGGGCACGATCGCTAACACAGTCGCATCATATTCGGAATTCCATATTATGAATTTTTCTAATTATTTCCATTTTTATTTTTCACAATTTAAAACTGACTAAACAAAAATGAAAGTGTGCACTTTGTTATGCACGTCAGTTCCACTTAAATGTAAATCTCCAAATATAATTATTGCTGAAATCTTTTCTACATGTGCAACATACCTCTTATCAGTTGTACAGATATTGAAAACATAATGTGAAAATCAATAGTTAAGTTCAATGAACAAGACAAACAACTATTTTTCCTCAATAAGGCACAATTGAGCGAGTTCTCCTGCAGAGTTTGAAAAGGGAAATTATTCCCCTCATACAGTTGCAAATTGATTGTTTTTCTTGGATGTTTGTGGATCATTTTAAAAATCCTGCATGGTGGTTTTTGCACGTAATGTTTAAGACTTCTCCAAAGAGGCCATATGGTGCTCTGATTAGACATTATGATGATAAATTTATTTCCTGAATCTGATTCAGTGACGCAAATCTCTCTGCTGAGCCGTCCAGTTTTACTGCTTTCTTGTCAATAAAAAAACCGCCTCAGCTGGAGCGCGGACGTGCCTGTAAACGGGTACGGCGCCTGTTTTCTTTTTGCATAATGTGCTGGGTTTTTGTGTTTCTCCCATCAGCCGAAGATTCTTCGTCCAGCTCTGCTTCCTGGAGAGGAGGTGGTGTCAGAAGGGCTGCGGGTGCTGCTGGACCCCGACGGGAGGGAAGAGGCCACCGGGGGCCTCCTCGGGGGCCCTCACATCCTGCCAGCAGAGGGGGCTCTCTTTCTTACCACATACCGCATCATCTTCAAAGGCATTCCTCATGATCCATTAGGTACGCACCGAATCGCAGTAGAAGTGGTATAATTTACATAATACCATTGCAGATGGTGATAGAATATCTAGTGCCATGTAGGGATTTTCTTAATGAATTAAAAATTCTGTTTGATTTTCTTCCTGATCTTTGTGCGTTTGTGCAGTGGGGGAGCAGGTGGTCATCAGGGCTTTCCCTGTGTCCACGCTGACCAAAGAGAAGAAGATCAGCATCCAGAACCAGCTGCAGCAGAACATGCAGGAAGGTCTGCAGCTCCGCTCGGCGTCGTTTCAGGTAAACCTTCGAGCACGCTTGTCAGGTGATTCCTAGTTTTGCTGGTTGTTTAAACTGTTGGTGAGTAGAGCTCAGCAAGATGCTACTCAGAGTTAAATTATCAGCAGGAATTGTGCGATTTAGTGTTGCACAGATCATTTCTGTCAGCTCGCAAAGGATTGGCGTTATGCAGATATTAAGTGCGTCATAGAGCTGGCACCACACTTCCTGGCACCCCTGCTAAGGACGCTCGCCTTAAGATACATTTATATTATGCTGCAAGTTAATTTCTTCAGTGGGAATAAAATCCAAACCAAACTGTTTTAACAAATTACAAGTGCTACAACTATTGACAGGCCTGCTGCTAATACTTTAGACAATTTACTATTGCCAGCAGAATAGTTCATACTGTTCATTCCTCTTTGCCTTGTTGGCTTCTTGCTTGCTTTTGTGACCTCGAACTGCCACTTTTTCCCCCTTCGCCATTTTTATCAAACATTTTCAAGATAAATTACTTCCCTCTGCAGCCTTATCTATCACTGCCCCAGTTCTAAACTCTGACTGTCGATACTTTAAAGTTTTGACAAGTAGCTGTCATCTTTAGAGCCTGAACTTTTAATGCATTAATTTAAATTAATGACATTGATTTCACAGAATTATTGCCTTTTTTAATATAAAAAGGTTCCATTTGGAACCCATGTGCTGTGTTTCTGGTACACCGGTATATCTGACGCACAGCGGCATCTGCAAATAATGACAGACGGAAAACCTTTTTTGTTTGGCCCATTTATTCAATAATTTAGCAGCAGAAATAGTTTTTGAATTTAAAATGTTGCTTATTTTGTCGATGTATAGCTTTGGTAAAAATGTGATTGTCATTAATCACATTAATCACTGCAATTAACTTGATTAGACATTTTAATCGAGCCCCACCACTAATCATGTTGTATCTAATTTCAGTTATCCATCTACACTGTAGCAATTTACTGCCTTAAGTGAATGGTATAGTCTCTTGTCTTTTCCATTTTGAAGAGTGATTAAAATAAAAAAATCACTTTATTTAATTACAGACTATTGTGGTGGCACTGTATATGGAGTTCTCCTCAGTTTAGGTAATTGAAGGCTGAGTTGTTAGAACATTTCTTGCATGAGATTACACTGCTGAATAAAGATTTCCTTTTAAGTCCTTTAACTCTCCTTTGCCAGCTAATTATTGTGGCTGAATATATATTTGTGTAATTCATAAAAGCTTCAAAGAAGCGGTACACTCTCATAGTTTGGCGATTAAATAAATGCATTTGTAGTAATCCAATAAAAAAGCTTGTGTGTCTTTTCAGAAACCACTTCATAACATCACCTTGAGATGGTGACTCTTGTTTCACAGTCTTAAACCAGAACTGACTGAGCTATTTGGATCAAGTTCCTCCCCAACTCTGTAATAGCCAGTGTGATACAGGGAGTACAAATTACGATTTTATGGTTGCTTGAATGCCAGTATGTGTGTTGGAAGTCCACCAATGTGGACGTTCCTTCATCCTGCAATCACCTGCAGTGCTAGGTTACTCCAGCCTACGGAATAACAGGCCCCAAGTGTGTCATGCTCTTTGGTGCTGACCTTTGATCCTCCTCCACTCTGTGGTTAAACTGGTATCAGTCATGTTATGGCTCCCGGAGTCATCTGACCTTAACCCTGTTGAGCTTGGTAGAAGTTTCTGGAAACGGCCGGCGCGATGTACTCATAATATGTAAACCTTTTTTCTAGGAACGTGTGGTGAAATCACAGCCTAGCAGCTCAAAGTGGAGAGAGTTTGATTGTTGATAAGACCCACTTTTTTTTAAAGCACCATATTATTTTCCATTGTTTCACTTAAATTTGTTGTTTTTATATCCCCTGATAGCAATGTCTGTCAACAAAAAAGGAACCTGAAATTTACGGGTGTGTTCATACTTTTGGAAGGAGTTCCACTGAGTGTGAAATATCTTTTAAAAATCCCTGTGGTCTCGATGTTACAAGCTTCTCAGAAACAAAGACAAAAAGCTGTTTATGTGAACCATGTTTTTGTCCTCTTTACTTGTTCTGCTGTAAAATAGTTTTATGGTTCATTCCTGTCGTCTTACAGATCAAACTAAGCCCAGTTGTTCTGCCTGTGCGCGATGTTGTTTCTGCACTGGCTCTGCGTGCGCTGTTGAACCCACACACACAGGCTCATAGCCAGAACTTTACATGCTGTGTCTTCCAGAGTAAATTTTTATATTGGCGTCTGATATTTTGTTTAAAAATTATGGCTTTTTAAGTAATCATGGTTTTTGTATTTCTGTTTCAGTTAATAAAAGTAGCTTTTGACGAGGAGGTTAGCTCAGAGGTGGTGGAGATCTTCAGGAAGCACCTGCAGAGGATCCGCTACCCTCAGTCCATCTTCAGCTCATTTGCGTTTGCGGCAGGACAAACGGCTCCTCAGCTGATCCTTCCTAAACCTAAAGAGAGAAACACTGGCTTCAGGTTTGCAGACTCAGGGCAGAAATGCCATGTTTTAAATCAATCATGTGTAATGAAATGAAGCCTCAGATAGAAGCTCTGCTCTGTTCTCCTCACAGAACACTGTCGAAAACCATTGTCAAAGGTGCAAAGAGGGCAGGAAAGATCACGATGGGCCGAGGTAGTCAGAGCTCGCTGAAGAAGGCTGACAGAGGCAGCCGGATGACCTGGCAAGAAGATGATGACATTTCAAGTGAGAAAATAAATGTTTTTACACATTGAATTCACTGTGAAGAAAAATATACGGACTAGAATAAAGTTTTCTTTATGTAATTTTGTGTTTTTATATGTCGGATTTAGTATCCGACGACGGTGAACCACCACCACCCAGCAGCACTTTGAGAGCATCCGAGAAGTCCACCATGGAGCAGCTAGTGGAGCAGTCCTTTTTCCGGGACTACCAGCGTCTCGGTCTGGGCACCATCACGGTCAGCTCGTCTCGCTCCAAATCAGGCGATCAGTTCAGGATCACAGCCGTGAACAGACTCTACTCCCTCTGCCGCAGGTACGGCTGCCCTCTGATCACCTGAATTTCTTCAACTTTGTTTTTCCCACAATGAATCACATCAGAACTCTGCTTCTCCCCACACTCTTTTCAGCTACCCAGGGCTACTGGTTGTACCTCAGGCCGTGCAAGACAGCAGTTTACACAAAGTAGCACGATGTTACAGGCACAACCGTCTGCCTGTTGTGTGCTGGAAACATCCGCGGACCAAAGCTGTGCTCATGCGCTCAGGAGGCTTCCATGGCAAGAGTGTGGTGGGACTGTTCAAGTCACAGAACACTTCCTCAGCATGTGGGTTTGCTTTCTAAGAGGCACAGAAAATTCTAGAAACTTGAGCTTTTTGGCAATAAATCTGCTAGATTGCTACTTCGGGTTACGACTTGAAAAAATTACAGCAAAAACGTGACCATGGTTGGAAAAGAAAACACAAGTTTTATGATTAAAGGGGTTAATTATCTTTTCTGTTTTCGTCTTCAGCACCAGCCTCCTCGTCAGATTCATCCAGTAGTCTTGAACAGGAGAAGTACCTTCAAGCCATCCTTGACTCCATCCCAACCATCTTCAAAATTAACGGCACCAACACCCTGTCCAATCGCTCCCTCATCGGCCTTTCACCAGGTAAAATAGTATTTGAACCACTGATTTGTTAAACTCTGTGTAGCAAAGCAGTTTGTAGACTTTGTCAGGTTGTTGGGTTTTTTTTTCTTGGTGTCAAAAAAGAGAAAACAAAATATATTAGTATCCACTCACACTTCATGATCATGTGACACATTTTTGATCATAAGGTAAAGTTTTATTCAGGAAAATTCTTTCCTACCAACCTCAACCTCAAAATCCAGTATGGCTGCCCTGCATATGAATGTTGGCTATAGCTGCTATAAATAAGTGTTGTTTGGACTTTTTACAATTTTTATTAGGTCAGACCTTTCAACGTAGTCCTATACCAACTTCTTTACTGAACATGTGGCTGTAACGTTTGAAACCACAATGCTGAGAAATGCTTTGCTAGCAGCTTGTATCGCTAACAATAGGCTGGACACTGAGAATATCAATTAGCAAATTCCTCTAGTTTTTGAACCTCGATCTAGAAGCTTGATTTTGTTTGCTTGATGTCATTCCCAGGTCCAAGGTCTGACTTGCATTCAAGTTGCAAGTTAAATTACACCGTACGCTGATGATAATCAGATTTCTTTGTGCCTTGCTGTATATAACATTATCTGCTTTTAATGACAAACTGCTGACAATGTTTGGTCTCTGTTTATTTTGTAGATGTACTATAGTGTAAAAAATCTACTTTGTTTGCATGTTGACGAACTGCTGCAGTCTGATGTTATTTTGGCTCTACAGCCTTTTATAATCCAGCTAGAGCAGTAAAGATGGATTTTCATATAGAGCCGTACCAGTTGGCCTGCTTTGCACAGGAGCTGAAAACCAGAGCATGAAAATGGCAGAAGGCCAATAATATTATCAGTTAACAGTAATGGCTCCTAGTCAAAGCAGGGGGCATGAGAAAGGGCTGCTTAAAGCAAACAGACAAAAGTCTTTGTTGCCTTTGCTGCCAGTCGGACTGCCTCGCACACCTTAAGGTTTCCCAACTGAGACGCACTCTGACCCGAACTTGTTTCCATGTCTCTTTAGAAATTAATCCATAGAAGTGAAGCTGGGGCAGATTTATTAAATGTAGGCTGCTCTTGGAAGAGAGTGAGGATATGGAGATTGTTGGTCAAAGATATTGACACACAAACCAAAATTACAATAAGTTATTATCATCATATCACAATTTGATGCATGTTCGTTCTTGGTTTGCCAGGTTAAAAAAAAGCAACTTTTACTGTTATAAAACCAAACAATATTCTGAACTGAAAGATGAAGACAAGTTTTAATTTTAACTGAACTAAAAAATAACCAGTAAATATCAACAGGTAAAGCTGCCTTCTCTGCTGCCTGCTGCCCCTACCTGACCTGATTTAGCTTCAAGGGGAAGCAATAGGCTCCCGTGGGAAAAAAACTAAGCTTGTTTTCTGAAGGGACAAGAGGCCACATAGAGTTCATTTCTTCCGATAAAAAAGAAAGTGCACAGCAGCATTTGTCGAAGTTATTTCTGTTTTGTTTTCGTTGTTCTCAGGTAATTGCTTTCTCCCTTTATGAGTCTGGTCAGCAGTTATCTTTAATGACTTATCTTTATGTATATGTCTGTGTGTGCGCGCGCTCAAGGGTCCAGTAAAAGACACAGAGAAAGAAAAGGAGACTGTATTCAAGGGATTTAGAAGGAAATTGGTACAATAAAAGGTTATGTCAGAATCACCAGACTGTCTAAGGTCTTTCCTCTGTTCATTCATCTTGGACTTCTCCCAGCCCTGCCAGAATCCTGCTAATCCAGACAGTTTCTCCACATTTAGCTCAAATAACTCTTGTTTTTGGATCAGAAAGGATTTTCAGAAGGGTAAAAAAACAAGCAGATTTTGCTGTGGCACTATGATCTTATGTAGACATGGATGCCGTTTTCATCTAATTCTCATTCTGAAACTCTATACATGTAGCGTGCGACTTGTGTTTACATCCTGTTTGCTGTTTCACTCTTTCGCCTTCAGGCAGTGAAAGAAGAACATCACGGTTATCAAAGATGGCTCCCGTCCACTTGGAGATCCCATTCTCAAACAGCTTCACCAGAGGAGGTGCGTGTTTGACGTTGCTTTACAAATATTCAGTGTTGTGTGTGGTTCTGCTGCCAGGTGAAACATGAAACACAAGTGTCACGTCAACGCCACGTCTGAGATCCATGTAAATTCAATAGCTCAATAAATTTAAATTCTTCATTTGTGGACAATTAAGCTTTTTTGTGTATTGAGAAAATTCTAGAAATATTTATATTTCATGGGGGTGAAATTCATAGATGGTATCTGTTTTTTTTGGGGCGGGGGGTTGCTTGTAGTTTTCCGGACTGATTAGCATTGCTGTAATGCTATCTACCAGATGAAGACTTAATGTGCCGTTAAACTGTTATATTATTGTGACTGCTTGTGTTGGAACGTCAACTCTTGGAAAGAAATCTCAGTACAGTGTTTTTGTCTCAAAGTCAGCATTTCTTACCTATTACTCGCCAATTCAGCATAAAGGTCAAAGGCAAAAACATTGTTCACCGGATTTTGAGCTCACCAGTGGAAGCATGACACATCACCGCCTAAATTTTTTTGCACTGGTCTTATGAGTAAAGGCGAGTGCTTTACTCCCAGTTTTTTGAGTTACGAAAACCGCATGTAAGAAAAAACCTTGGGAAAATATTTGGCAATCTAGAGATATAATTAAGTTTTTCATTTTTAGGATTGTTTTCTTTGCTTGGTTGCAAAATTAGAAGCATTTTGTCATGCTATCTTTATGAAAATGTCTGAAATTGTTTGCTAAACCATTTTTACTCGCAGCAGCAAAACTGGGAGAGGAGCACGATTACACCCAAAAATGTTATTAGAAGAGTTTTCCCTTGCTTAATTACATGTGTAGTTAACAGGCGGCTCCCTGTGGTCTGCATAGTGTAAGGTGTAATAACCCTAAACACTGCTGGTGGCTGAATTTATATTTGATTAGTGACTTATGATTCAATAAAAAAAGGCAACTTTGTTCTTTGAGTCTGGGCTGCATTTGATCTAGCTGTGCAAAACCTCAACTATCTAGACATTTTCTTAAAGACTCTTCAAACATTGTGTTGTTCTTTTGGTATCTCTACATTTTACTCTAGATGTTTGTATACACTGTATAAAAAGATACGTAGATGTTTTTAACCTGAGATTTTCTGTGGGTCCAAAACTGTCATTTTTCAATGTAAATTTGATTTTTAAAATCTGATTTTAAAGAAAGTTTAAAACATGTAATCATGTTGTCATCATTTATAGCGGGTTGAAGTGATTTTATTAATCTCGCCTGACCTTAGACAAAACATTTAGCTCGAATTAACATCAAACGGTGCAAGAAAGAAGGTTGTGTCTTTTTATACAGTGTATGTAGAAGATCTTTTGATGTTTTTTTTCCCCTGCTCATATTTGTTCATCCATTCATCCTGCTCAGTTTTTTTAGCCAAAAGTGATTTTGGCAAACAAAATTCACTGCTTCTTTTTTGCTAAAAGATTATTCACTTTTGGCAAAAAAAATGTTTAGACTCCACCAATCATAACATTGGAAAATTCATTCATGCATGCTGCTGTATGACAATAATTTCCCCAGTCATTAAAACAAAGTAATTTTGATTTGTTGCTACATATAGCCCAGTCTACTGTTTGTTTGCATGTGTGTGTGAGGTTTGGTTGGTATGGTGACGTTAATTTGCCCCATCCTCTCTCCTGTACCCAACAACATCCCAGTGCTTGAGTACAGAGACAAACTATTCGCTCACTCAAACCAAAAACCTGCCACTAAGGAAAGAATCCACAATCAAGGTATAGTGAAACTGTTGCTTGCCCTCCTTTCTAACACATCTGTAGAGCCTCGGCCTCTCTGCTCCCTCTAATCTACACAAACGCTCACTAACCAGGTCAAATAACACGGCTCATTCTCCTGCACAGCTCTTGCTTAGACCTTTGTGTAACATCCTACTAATCATGGCTGACTTCGCGGCTGCTCCTCTGGGAGCTGTGGTTTTTCACAAGCAAGAGTGGCGGCTTTCATGTGGTCTTTTTCTGTTGTTCATGTCTTGGCTCAGCATTGCTGTGGTCAGCTACGAGCCGGGTCAAAAACGACAAGGAGAGGAAGCCATTTGTCATAAAACAAGACTCAAACGTAATGAAAATCCTGCAGCTCAGAGAAGACACGTCAACTAAGCAAGCAAGAAAGGTGCATGCCAGGGAATAGAAATCCTGCAGATATGTTTGCTGTATGTGTGACGCCAGTGTTTTTCTGTTTATAACTGAGCTCACATCGGCATCTTAATCCTGTCATCAGGTCTGGCTTCAAATGTAAACAGTTAACTGATAGTAGCTTTGAAACGTTTTACAGAGAGCTTATAAAACTAGATATGTTTCAAAATAAACTTCAGCATATTTTGAAGGTATTTTAGTTTAAACGATTAAAAGCTCCTATAAAACTTGCCTCCTTTAAACCATTTGGAAAAATGAATGAAATTCAAAAGGACTGAAAGTGATTTTCGCTTCTCTCAATGGTGATTTACGATGTTTGGGCGTTATGGCATGCTGGCTATTGTAGATATTGGTTTGTAGACTTGTTGACTCTCTAAGAATTCCAGCAACTTCTGCTTCTAATATCTCAGATCCGCACAGGCAACTGCTTTGCTGGCAGACACAGAACATTAAGGTGTTTATATAATCCAAATTGAACGGCTGTGCATGTGAATGCAGTCTGCATGTCGTACGTTATTCATTATTCAGTCGTAGTGTATTTGACAGCATGTGTACATTAGTGTCATTCAGACAAGCTGGCTCCTGCATGTGTGCAAATGTATGTGACTTTTTTTTTTTTTTTCTGCAGGCATGTGGGCCAGTCTGCGTTCAAGCGGCAGACTCTCTCAGCACCCGTCACAGGGCGACGTGGGCGTCAGGCTGGCAGGGAAGGATCTGGCGCCCCCTGCAGGAAGCAGCAGTCTGCAGGCTCAACTTCGAAAGCATCGAGCCGCCTTTTACATCTTTGGAGAAAAGTCACATCTCAGGGTGAGAAAGAGAAAACCAAAAGCTTCGATAAGTTTTGTTTTTCACAAATATTTGTAGCTCATTTATACTGTTTTGACCTAAAATCTACTTTGAACACAGGTTGAAATATTTCTTTTAGCTGTTTAGGTCGAGGTGGTCACATTGTTCTCGTGATCTACAGAAATCATATTTCTTCCCTGTGATTTGACATGTATGTTTTTGTTGATGTTTGCCTGAAAGATATGACAGAGTGTTAAGTAGCCCAGCATGCAGAACATTTAAATATGATCTATTATGCTTACTTAAACAGTTAGTACAGGTCTATGGGCTATACAAAATATGTTTGATCCATTTTTTAGCACAAAATTATTCTTAGATAGTGAAATTTTAGTCTGCTGAGTTCTGCCTATTTTGAACTTTC
The DNA here is from genome assembly GCA_903067075.1 of Micropoecilia bifurca. Lineage (NCBI taxonomy): Eukaryota > Metazoa > Chordata > Actinopteri > Cyprinodontiformes > Poeciliidae > Micropoecilia > Micropoecilia bifurca. Next base: position 93,072 of record CAEGAF010175144.1, on the reverse strand, counting down.
AAAATGGGCAGTTTTAGGACTTCTTGTCACTTTAAACCAAATAAGCTGTTGCTGGCCACGCCCCAAAACTCAACGTTTACACTCGCAAGTGAAAATGGCTGCAAACACATGCACAATTGTACAACCAGACATCTTTGAAAAGCAGAAGTGGAGCCTCCACCACAATCAACAAGAATGCATCAAGTGGTTTCTGGATAGTAAGTCAACAACCAAACCCTTCCCTTTTCCAGCAGCCATTGTACAGCGCATACAGTGGTAAAACCAGCTGGCCAAACATGCTGGAGCTCAGCTTGAGTTGCCAGGACTACGGTTGCTAAGTAACGGTGCAGTGCCAGTCAACTGTGACTTAATAATAGGGAGGTCTTTTTTCTATGTGCCTGGTTTGTTTTTAGAAGCAGTTCAAAGTATAAAAAAGTGCAAAATGTGAATTTTGCATAGTAGGTCTGCTTTAACATAATGTCCACTTACCAGAACTTACAGTTATGGTAAGTGTTGGGAAATTACACCCATCAGCTATGTAACACTGTGCCAGCGTTCAGGTGCTTGTTAACGCAAACTACCCACAAATGACAAATTCAGATAATGAAACTTAGGTTTCCTTAATACCACAATGACAAATCCATAGCATTTAAATTTCTCTTGTTCTTGCCTTTGATTGTGAACACAACACAGGGACTCAGACTGGACTCCTCCCTGAACTGTGAACTGGTGCCGGTGGAGTTTGCAGATGCGCGTCAGGTGAAAGCTGCATTTAAGAAGCTGCTGAGGGCCTGCGCCCCCAGCGCCCCCTTTTCCGACTCGGAGGACTCCTTCCTCAAAGCCCTGGAGGAATCTGAGTGGATGCTGCAGGTGACTGACAGCCAACATATCTACAACACGGATATTCACTTGGAGTCCGGCTGAAAGTTATGTGGGAAGGAAAGGGTCATCCTGTATAGCAGATTCACATCATGGATAAATTATGTGAATAAATCCACTCTGAAGCCATTTTCCCAAAGGAAACACATTCTTAAAGCAGGGCTGAGAGCATGCTAGTAATCTGATTGGCCCCCTGCAGCCTTACCCTTGGTACACAACACAATCTGTGGGAAACTAGCAGCGCTGAATGAGTCCTTTTCTCCTAGACCGAACATGGCAGTATGTCCATGGTGGATAAATGTGTCTATATTTGCTCATATGCACATATGTCAATGTCTCACAGCTTCACAAGATCCTGCAGCTGGCCCTGTCTCTGGTGGAGCTTCTGGACAGCGGCTCGTCCATCCTGCTTAGCCTGGAGGATGGCTGGGACATCACCACACAAGTGAGAGAGCTGCATTAATGCCTTCCTGAGCGACACAAATAAACATATGCAGATGTGAGGAAAAGAGTGAGATCAGTTGATCCACAAAGACTTTTGGCAGATCTCTGCTGATTAAGATCTCAAGTGAGACACCCAGTTTCCATGTGCTGTCCACATTACAGCGAGGATTCGTGTGATTTAATTAGTGCTGCAAGTGTGTTGTGCAAAAATGTCTGGTTTAAATGCCTCTTTGAATCATTTCGGTTCCTGCTGATTGTTTTACGTGTGGAGAGCTTCCCGTAGATCGTTAGCTTGCACAGCCATGCTGAGGAATCCTGTCATGTCGCACTTTGTTTCTGAGTGGTTTATAGAGATTGAAAGCAGAAACAACTACCTTCACACCGCACCTCAGAGGCACCCATGTGCGATTCATGAATATGCCGTTTCTCCTCTTCCCGCTCATCCTCTGATCGGCTGCGTCTCTGATATCCAGATATGATAATAAACTCTCAAGTATTTCAACCTCGCTTCACTAAATCAGTCATAAATCTAATCTTGGTTTCTGTGCTCATGGTTCTGATTTTGTAGGTATGTAAACATGTCTAAGTGCTGATCTGTTGTCAGTATCTTAGCATTTTTTATTTATTTTCTGAGCTCATGTTTTCCATGGTGACCTGCGCTCATGTAAGTCTCCTGATATGTTTATGAGGCTTGTAAGGCCCCAGGCTGCTGCTCTGAGGTTCCCTCATGTGCGGCACGTGTTCGGCCCTGAGCATCTTTCTCCATGGGCCGCCGGCTCCAGCAGGCCGGGTCCAGCTCGGCTCCGGCACTAACAAATGGGATCCATATGCTTTTTCTCTCCCTGCCTCACTTCATAGGCACCCAGCAGACAGGATACAGAACTGTCTTTATTTTCTTTTCTTCTTACACACTGTTCATCGCACTTCTTCAGGGGCTTCATTTAGTTGCCAAAGCTCAAGATATTTTTTTCCACCACTTAGGGCAGGGTCTTCTGGTAAACCTCACAAGGGAAAGCCTAAACTTTGTTTCTTGCTCATTCGATACGCGTCAGGGCTCATTAGCTCAGAGGACGCGGGCAGGGAAGCAGGATAACCACACAGCATGTATGGACAAGTGGTCCTTAATAGTTGTTTAGTAAAAATTGGACAAGTGTGCCTCAGTGGTTTCAATAATAAATATTGAGAAATTGTCTTTTGTTTTTATTTTTTAAGGTGTTTGTCAAGCCCATATTTAGTCATCAAGAGCTACTTTGCTTTAAACTGCAACCCATCAAACGGCTGAATTCCCTCCTCAGCGTGTCATTCAGCTTTGCAGACGCCTGGTAACAAGCTATTCATTTCGTTGGTGTTGGTAATGGATGCATCTAAGGTTTGCATGATAGTAGCTCTTGAGGACTGGACTTGGGCACCTCTGATCAAGGCTGTGTGACGGCGTTAGGTTTGCTGAGAGCTACGGGTCCGGCTCAGCAAGTTGATGCATCACAGGTTGGGCATAAACGTAATAAAACAGCTTTCAGTCTGCTTGATTAGTCCAGCGATGAAGGGTGATTTTTGATGGTTATCAGGACTTTGCCTGTCCATGCAAATTACAAAATACACTAATAACCTTGATATATTTCTGAATAGCAGTGTTGCATGAAGCATATATCATTTACAGATTGTTTTTGAAACAATCTTTGGCAACAGAGAGTAAAAATTTATGTGAAAAATTCAGTTACTTCATTGCTATGATATGTTCATTGTGCATTGCCATTTTATTGGGCTGTAACATCAAGAAAAGAGACATGACCACAATACTTTATGTGCTCAGCAAGAGATGTCAAAGTTCTGCTCATGTCATTTTAATCATTTAGTGCAACATCAGTGTAAAGGAATGCTCTGATTTTCTTTAAAATGCTCTCTCAGGATCATAAGTCAGAACTGCATGTTGCATCGTGGTCAGTTCATTGTTTGCATGTGCAGTTTAGGGTTTTAGCAAAAATAGCTAGTAGCTAAAATACTAATTTGAAGTTCGACCAAGTTTTCTTTTTCTCGTGTCTTTAGAAATCGCCTACATGCAACAAAAAAGATTAAAATATTTCCTTCGGGGACTAGAGAATTTATAAAACAAACTTATCAGCAGTGATTTAATAACATTAAACATTTCATGTAAAACACTGCAAACGCTCTATCTACGCTGATGAAGATTCACCTAATGAAACGGACGGAGACACACACAAGGACTTTCCCTCCCGGTCTCTAGCTGTGTTGATCTTTTCTTCTTTTTTGTTTTTTCAATGTCCTTGCAGTCCTAATGAACCAGCCTCTAAATTAACTGGTTTTCCCACACTTGGTCCCAATGCTCATGCACTATTCAAACCGGGATCACATCAGAATCGACCCATTCAATTTTAAGATGACAACTTGATGATCCATGAAATCTGCTCAACTTTCTCACATATACAGTATTGCAACGCACTTTTTAAAATATGTCGGCATAAAAGGCAGAGCTAACAACTTGATCCTTGTCTTAATTCCTGAATTTCTAAAAGCTAAAAGCTCCAAATCCAACATGTTGCATGAAATACAGAAGTTGACAACTCTAGCATAAAATTGAGAGTAACTTGTCTGTATTTCATTCAGCCTTCCTGTTTTCTGCTTACAGTTGAACTCTCTTTGCTCTCACATCCTAAAGAGACCCAGTACATGTCCATGGTTCATTTTTATACGTTACCTTGTAGGAAACAGTTTTCTTTAATTGGCTTTTTATAACTGTGCTCAGTCTGACTTCATGTTTAACTGGCAGCTTTTAAGTTTTCTTTATTTTTTTTTCAGTAATGTAGTGTGTGTGTCAGTCTGACCTGGTAGCAACCAGATGCCGTCACTGATGGGAAAAGAAATAATATTTGTAAATTTCCCGCTAGCCATCCCTGAGTCAGGGTCGATTTGACTTTGCATTTCTAATGAGAACCTGAAACCGTATCATGCAGGTGTGAAGTTATTTACCTTGATAACAATCAATCTGATGAATGCTCTGATCTTTGCTATTTTTTGTATCTGTTGTTTATCTTCTCAGGTTGTTTCGTTGATCCAGCTGCTGAGCGATCCCTTCTATCGAACCCTGGAGGGTTTCCAGGTGCTCCTGGAGAAAGAGTGGCTCTCCTTCGGCCACAAATTCAGCCAGCGGAGCAATCTGAGTCCCAGCAGCCAGGGCAGCGGCTTCACTCCCATCTTCCTGCAGTTCCTGGACTGCGTGCACCAGGTGAGCTTCGCGCCTCTTTACCGCCGCCGAACCTCCCAGCATCTCCTCCTCTGCTACGTGCCTCTCCTCAGCTTTCCCTCCGTGACTCATGAGATTCCTCAAAACTAAGTAGATAAGTTTAGCTTTTCAGCTGTCGTTAATTAGATGTTTGTGTAGCTAGGCACCTCTCAGAGCTGCGTGTGTTACAGTTTATTGCACCTCAGCGTGTGCAGAGAGGCTGCTACCCAGATGCTCCGTAACCTCGGTGATCAGAGATGAACTGTCTGTTCTCGCGTGTTTCAGTGTTCGCTTTTTGTTTAAAGCCGCATGTGGAAGATCGTAGTTTTGGGGATTTAAGAAAGGAAGAGGGGAGAACTTGGGTGGAGTTCAGGCATTGTGGGGGCAAGAGGAGGGAGAGGCACAGATTTAAGAATGAATCCCCCACAGCTGAGGACCAGAAAACTGTCCTCTCAGAAATGCAAAATTAGAAGAATGCTGTGGGGTTTTTTTGTGTGTGTGTCTCCTGAGGTCTCACAGACCCACTCCCATACACTTACATCAACGCATAGTTTTTGCATTTGTCTTTTGAAAGTGTAGGCTTGGCAAACAAGAGGGGTTGGCGGCGTTTCTGGGGTCTGGAGAGTTATAAACGGGGGAAAGGAGAAGAGATTCGGACAAGAGCTGAAAATAGAAGTGCCTCATCTCCCAAACAGCTGTTGTTTTTGCCAGCAGACCCAGGTGGCCTCAAATATTCAGCGCTCTTGTCGGCCACCTCACCCTTCTGGATGGGAACAATAGAGACCTAGTCCAGTCTGGACTGTGTCTGCGGGGGGTGATGTTACTGATCTCTGAGGGGACAGGAGATGCTCCTTCCTGTTTCTAGTTTGCAAGCTGGAGAGATGTGAAGCCGATGCACAAAGAGGCATCTCAGCTGTCCCACATATGGAGACACGCACAAGGACTTTTCCTCCTGGCCTCTAGCTGTCTTAATCTTTTCTTCTTCTTTTTTTTCAATGTCCTTGCAGATTCTAGACCAACATCCTATGGAGTTTGAGTTTAATCAGTATTATCTAAAGTTCCTGGCCTATCATCACAACTCCAACCGCTTCAAGAACTTCCTGCTGGACTCAGACTATGAGCGCTTGGAGCACGGTCAGTGTCATTAAAGTTTAAACCGGGGAAATGGGAAAATAATTTATTATAGTGAACCTTGTCACCCAGAAACAATCTGAGTGAGTTGAAAACATGAAAAGAGTCATGGACAGCAAAAGTTGTCAACATTGCTGTCACAGCTTTGCAAAAGTATTCACACCCAATTAACATTTCCTCTTTTTTTTGTTCATGTTAAATCCTCAAACTTTAATGTATTTTATTGGGGTTTTATGTGATGGATCAATACAAATCAGTTCATTAATACACAGTGGAAGGATAGCAATAAATAGATACAGCAATATGTTATCAGAGATAATCTTAAGAGGTATTTTAGAGAACATTAGTGAATAAACAAGGGAAGCACGGGAGAAAAGTCGGGGAGAAAGTCGTGGAAAAGCTGAATGAAGTTTTAAAACGATAGCACCTGTCAGTGTTTTCCTTTGGAAGGATGTGCCTTGGTAGGATGAGACCGCTGTGTATTGTTTTAGTTGACATGCAAAGTGCTACGTGGAGCAGAAATCTAAAACAGCACATCGGCCATAAACCAGGGGGCTGTTGTTTTACAGCCTAAAGAGCCATTTCCGCTCTGAGGCCAGCCGAATAAAACTTTAGCGCTGCAAATGTCACAGGGCTTTTTGAAAAGGTCAGCTCATAAAATTGTAAATAAATATCTACTCTCAGAAATGCGTGGTCATTTTTAAAGAATCACAATTTTATTCCTATTTTTATGGTTTTGTATAAAGATAAGCATAAAATTTAGCAACAAAAAGAGGTTGGATCACTTTTTTGTGGGATAGAAAATGAAAAGAAAAAACAAAGCATTTCGAGTCCTCATAATTTCCAACAAACGGATCTATAAACATATTACTTTGTTTTGGAATGAAACGCATTCCTTCATTTCAACACAATAGTGATGTATGAAAGCCCGTAAAATGCACCAAAGTTTGAGTTTGTAATTTGAAAAAATTCAAGGTGTATAAATATTTTGATTAACAGAAAAGGTTGATTAGATGCACTGAATTTCAATGCACTATCAGCTTTTTATCAGTCCATTCCATAAACTTTAATAGGTTGTTTTCGTGTGCTTTTGTGGCATCACTGCTGGTTCTTTTGTTTATTTACTTGGTCGTAATAACTCCCACTTCAAAGGGCATTCCCATTTCTACAAACCAGCATACTGATTGCTTTCCCCCAACTTTTACGGCGACCTGTTTGTTGTTTTGAGTCAGCTGAAACGATCTCCTCCAGACTCACGTATTCGTGAATTCATCTGCTCCACCTGCTTCTGCTTTAAACAGGGTTGCTGTTTGAGGACAAAGTGGATAAACAGGGCCGCAGAGGCATCTGCATCTGGGACTGTATCAACAGGATGCACCGGAGGAGTCCCATCTTCTTCAACTACCTGTACAGCCCCTCGGAGAGCGACGTGAGTCTTTCTGCTTCCCGTCGCTGCAGAAGCCAGCGATGGTAAAATAAATGGGAGACATTTCAGCTTCAGCAACAGCCCCTGTTCCAGTTTAGTGAAACGAACCACGTGTGTCTAATTGAATCGACGGCATTGAGTTAAGTCAGTTGCTGCTCAGCAAACGCTCAAGTTGGAGCTGTTCGAAGTGCAATTAAACAGCGAATAAAAGTCATTGCCACATTGTAAAATGCTTTGTTATTTTCCAGTTTTTTCGCGCAATTCAAAACTAAACTTAGCAAAGTTTTAAAATGTTGCTCAGGACTTTTCGGTAAACCCAGCTGCTCGTAATTTTCATATTTACTGGTGTAAACCATGTGACTACATCGAAATGATTAGAAATATGTAGATGTCTGACAAAAGCCAGTCCCTGTGTGTCGATTCATTTATCACATACTCATCTTTGAAGCTGTTGAGGATTATTTTATGTTTACCCACAGGTAAACTCCTCCTGATGGGACTGTAATCTCAGCTCTGCTAGTTTCATCAAACTTAAAAAGAAACCGTAACTTTAAACAAAACTGATTGAGTGCGTCGTCCTTTTGAAGATGAAACATGTCTTTCTTCGGTATTCTAGATTTTTCCGTCTAATCCCTTTTTACGCAGGTCTTCTTGACAGCTTTCTCTTTATCTTCTTTGACGAACTTTTGGTAACTTGAGGTCAAAGCCTGATTTTTAATGGACCTCAGCAGCACAAACAGCTGCTGTGTTGCAGCTGGCCGTGATTTACTGAGTGCTTTAAATCAGCATTTTAATCAGATACTGGGGATTAGACCACATATTATTTTTGTGTTTGACTCTTGACGTAATTTCCTCTGTTGATCTCTTAGTATTTATCCACTGCATCAGTGTCTAAATATCACAGCTTGAAATGATTTCTGGATACATATTTACCCTTTATTAGACAGAACTGAGCTTGAGGTGATACAAAGTATTGTGTTTTTCATAATTGGGAGGTTGATGATTCAGTTTAGAATGATGATAGAAATAAAAGTCTATTTGGTTTACAGACCCCCCCAATAGTAAAGGTTTGATTTGGATTGTCTAAACAGGAATGTAGTGGGACGTCCTTATTTAATGTCCACTTTGAGTCACGGGTAAACGAATTTTCATGTGGGCTATAATCTGAGCTCTCCTTGATAATCCAGCTGAGGGAATCCTTTGGATTTTTCTTCACATATTGTTAGATAAATTTTTTCTGGGAAAAAGTAAAATGGGTACATAAAAGAACCTTGGACTGTGATTTAACACCCGTATGCAGATAACTCCCTGCTGAGCTTAAACAGACAGTATCAGGTTGGACTCTACAGAGTAACCCACACTGCTCTTGTTGTGCAGGTGATCCTGAAGCCGTTTGTCAGCATCCCCAGCCTGACTAAATGGGACTTCTTCACAGAGGAAACTCTGTCGACTGGACCATGCTACGACTGGAGGATGATGGCGGTGAGGTCAGAGAGCACGGAGGAGGCAGACGCCAACGCAAACAGCAAGCGGAGGATCGTGTGGCCGTGTTACAGCAACGTGAGCAGTGCCCAGCCGGACGCCATCACCAAACTTCTCACTGTAAGCGTCTGTACCCGAAGGCTCAGGTTTCAGCTTTTAGGCTGCTTTCCTGACGCTTTGGCAATTTGTTTGGTCCTGCAGGACATCGAGAGGCTGGAGGGAGAGCTGAACCAGGGCCCTGAGAAATGGCAGACGACTCTGGAGAGAGTCCGTCTGAGCATCCTGGAAGATCTCAAGCAGGAAGGAAACGTGCGTCTTTTTAGGAACACGTGACTCGTCTTATTAGGCAAAACTACGAGACGATGTAAAGTTTTCTAAAACCTGAACGTACGCGTGCGTTTCTCTGCAGCTCCGAAAGCAGTCGCTGTCCCTCTCAGGCCTCATTCCCACGTCCAGCCTGCAGGCCTTCCAGCGCCGCTCCATGCTGCACCTGCCAGACAGCGGCCTGGGCGACGACCACAGCACGGCCACGGCCAACGGGATCAACCGCCGCGCTGCGACGCTTTACAACCAGTTCACCCCCAAGAACGAGGAGAACAGGTGGGTCGTGAACTTCCTGAGCTCCGAGACTAACGAGAAGGAACACATCTGATTCGCTGGCCGAGGGGCCGGTCCAGATTTGGAAGCTGATTCAGCCGTTCGGTATGCTCCGTGTCATCTTTGTGAGAATTGTCTGTACTTTTGCTTAAAATCTGGGTGTGTGATTTTTACAATTACAGAGAGGTTAAAGTACAGTCTCTTGGCTCAGATGTTGGGATATTTTCTTCTGGACTGAACAAGCAGTCATTAAAATCTACTTTATGTCCATTTTCTTTTTTCTGATGGTTTTTGCATCTGCTCCTCATTTTTCAAATTCCAAATGACGTTCTGACAGATGACTTTACAAAGATGAAGTGATTCAGAAACCTCACATCATCACTGATGAAATGCTGTTCCTTATTTCTATTAATGGGGCTCAAAATGACTCAGATTGTTCCCCATTGTGCAAATGAAACAATGGAAAAGTGAAAAACAGAAAGTTGTTTCCTCAGGGTTTGTTGTCCCAGGAATTAAACACTGATGGGACTAGCTCTCGTCCTTCTCCAGGTCTTATGAGGGGATCCTTTACAAACGCGGCGCTCTGCTGAAAGCCTGGAAACCTCGCTGGTTTGTGTTGGACGTCACCAAACACCAGGTGAGCGGGGCGGCTTCCTCGTTGCGCTGACGCTCCGACCGAACACGGAGCGGCAGGTTGATTCTGATGCCTCCACAGCTCAGATACTACGACACCGGCGAGGACACGAACTGCCGGGGCCACATCGAGCTGGGCGACGTGGAGTATGTGACGCCGGCGGCGCCCACCATAGGAGCCCCCAAACACATCAACGAGAAGGCGTTCTTTGACGTGAGTACAACCTCGATGTTTGGAAACGACTCGAAACGTTTTCATTTAACGTTTGGACACTCGGTCTGGTTTTAATCTCGTTGATTTGTGATGAAGTGGAAGAATTTTGACGTAGTTTTCTGCCTTCTTATGCAATGCACGAATACCACCGGATGGTAGCTTCTTAAAGGAATCAGCTGGACAATGAAAAATTGTCTCATTATTGCGACAAATGATATTGTTGTTTTTGAGACCATTTTCAAGTAATTTATTGATAATGGCATAATAATGCAAATTTTCTTTCTGAACTACTAGTAAACCTTAATTTTGCACAGAAACTCCACACTGGAAGTGGAACATATTTTAAATGTGCAAAATAAATTGATCACACGACTAATTGGTTAATTCATTAGGTGCTTATTGCGATGGGTTTAATCTGACAATGTGTCGGATCGTAAACAGTTCCTTGAACTCAAGCATCGCTGAGCCTAAATGCTAACGTCAATTTATTTACTTCTGAATTTTAGCTTGGATTTAGGAACATCTAAGAGGAACTGGTTGGTTGAACTAAGCTCTCCTACTGGAGTATAAGTTCAGAAAATCACAGAGATATCATATGATGAGGCTAAGCCTTTTAAATGTTTAAAAGTAAGAAATAAAATCTTAAAATCCATCCTAAACAAAGAGGAAGCCAGACCCGGCTGCTGCATTTTGGATGGTTTGTAGAGATGAAGAGACGAATGATCAAACCCTTTTCTTACGGTGTTTGGTTGGGAGATATGACTTCACGTTGTCAATTTGTCTCGTCCTAAAATATTTGTCTTTGGCTTTTCTGTTCATTAAAAGCAGCAGAAAAGAGCGTTGACTCATTCTGCTTGGCAAGACATCAGCTGAGGGAGCACAAGCGAATACTTCACATTTAAGGTTTGACTCATCTAGACTGAATAGAGTCTCTTCTCATTGCTGCACTAATGTGATCAGAAAGGGAACATGCCTCTTAGGCAGACTCTCTACTTCACAAAAATTCACTTCATAGAAAACATTTGGGCCGGTTAGTAATCATGTAACTACATCATCTGCTTGTGTTTATCTTGTTTTGGATCTATGTAATAAAGAAGAATCAGGACGTGGAAGTGTTTTTCCATGGATAAATGTGTCAATTTTATACATTCTGAACTTTAGCTGAAAACCAACAAGAGAGTCTACAACTTCTGTGCTTCCGACGCTCCCAGCGCTCAGGTGTGGATGGACAAGATCCAGAGCTGCGTATCCGACGCCTGAACGCCGAGCTTCAGATGACATATCGCCCTCGTCAGAGGAGGAGTCGTATGGCTGAGAGCAGCTCTCTTCGGCAGTCAAGTGTCTTTAGCTTAAGGGGACCACAGCGAATAAAGTGCCTGATGGTGGAGGATCAACTTCCTGCTTCTCCCCCTGCAGCCGCCTGGCCGCCATCACCCTGCAGGTGGAGCGAGTCGGCCTCAGCTCTCCGCTCCCTCTGATCGGGGAGTAAAGCAAACATAAGCTGACTTTTTTTAGAGACTGTGCTACCAAGGAAATGTTTTTTTAAATATATCATAGCTATATCACTGGCCATTAAAACTGTGGGTTCAATTTTAAATTTAGAGGCATATAGAAAGTAGCTCGTAAAAGATTTTCTATCAGATATTTTACTACAAGGAAAAAACGTTATCGCTGCTTAAAGTATAAACCGCCAAAAACTCAAGATTTTAATGCACAACTTTAAAAAAAAAAGCAATTTGTTTGCACTTAGCTCTAAAGCAATGCACTCTTTATTAAATATTGACTTTCTAACAGATGCAAACAGCCAGGCTTCAGGCATTATTTACAGTGTACATGTGATTGTGATGGATTAAATGAAAAGAATTTGCACAGAGGTATCAAAAGGTGTTTTTTATATATATATATATATTTAAGTACATGATGTTTTGCTATTCTGTTGAATGTTTTAACTTCTCACTTAACTTTGATGTCTCATGCAATGTAAATTATTTCTTATGCAATGTCTTACAGTGTGAGTGTCATTTATTTTCTGTAAATACCTTTATCACACTTTATTTTATGTTCCATCTTCTTTGAGCAGGATTTACTTTTCTAAATGTAATTCTGATGTGTTTGTTGTTTTCGTGTCTTTACTGATGAAACTCCCTGAATGTTCCCCACTTGTGGTGAAATGTTGTGAATGAAAATGACCATATGTTATTGCTGACATTCTCCAGGCAGGCTCCGTCTCTCCTAAGGGCTTTTTAATCAATCTTGTGCAGTTTTCTGATTATCTGCCCTGTCTTTACAAGAACAAGCACATGAAGCAATTCAAAGATGTCAGAGGTGTTTTTTTTTTTCTTACTTCTTCTTTGTACCAGGTTTTGTGACTAAGTTTTTGCAAATAAATCGAACATACTTGAGCCTTTTTCAGTATTTAGAGTGCTTCTTCCCTTTAACTGCGAATCAAAGATGTTCCATGGAGCATGGAGACCTTCATTGCCTGCAGGCAGGCAATGAAGGTCCCAGAGACGCTTACCAGAGTAGGCGGCCTTAGAAGATGTGAATCTGATGCCGGCTTCAGTGTTATTAGCGAACAGCCATGTTTTCTCTGCTCATTTTCCACAGCGCATAAGGCTTCCCTTCATTATTGACTGGATAGCCAAATAAGAGATAGAACTGTTGTTTGGGATGCAAATGAATGTTTTTTTTATTTTTTGGTCATCCTTGGCGGGCAGCCATGTTGCATTTTTGCAAAAAGAAAAAAAAAAATCAATTAACGCGAATTTGGGTCTTGTTTGGGCCTCCTGAACCTAGTAGACTTGTGTTGGGTTTCTACACTAGCCTACAGAATTTTAAGCTTTTGGTTTTGTTTTATTCCATTTTGTAACATTTCTGAAGCAATTTCTAAATTTCTTCTGTTACGCGTTCTCGCTGGGATTTGGGGGGATTTCCATGTCTCAATGCTCACTGCCAATATTGTGAAAGGTGGTCGATAAGAAAATAAGTTTATGTGTATAGCACATTTAATTCATGGTAATTGGAAGTGCGTTACAAAAACAACTAGAACATTTCTGAGGAAATTTAAATGGGGGAACCCAGTTTAGCATCAACTTAGCATCAATGCTAAGTTTAGCTAAAATAATATTAATAGTATGTGGGGAATCACAAGCATATTGACTAAGATAAACTTACTCCATTCAGTCAAAACAAGTACATACAAGATAAAATTAGCCTAAATGCTAATGTTAGCCTAAATGCTGCGAGGGACATACAGGGTATAACTAGCATGTTGTGTTACATTGACTTCCTCCATTTGGTGTGCTTAACCTTGCTAATAAATAAGAAAAATTGCTAAAAGCTTATTTTAGAGAGAAGGCCTTTAGGCCTTTTTTTATTTTAGTAAGCTTCATTTTAAAGGGCAACACTAATCCCATGTTGGCTTAAACCAGTCATATCAGTCACATTCTGCTCAGTCCTCTGTCAGTGTTCCACCATCACTGTAGCTCACTCTAACTCCATATTATCTTTGGTTTCTCTGCTTTATAAAATAGTAATTATCTGCTAAATAAGAGCTGCACCTACAGTCCCACATGTAGAAATTGTTTCCTCCCACAGCCTCTGATGTGACTTCAGTGAGTCAAATGATACGCGAGGAAAACTTACACTATTTCTAGTTGCCATGTTTTTTCTCTGACCTCTTGGAAACAATTCAAATTTAATAAAGATGTTCTCTTAATGAAAGGTAACCAAACACCAAGTTGTTCTTTCTATTATGAATACAGGTGTCTCCCCTTGCCAGATGTGGATGTGGTTATGGGCCTGAGCTCATGGCATTTGGCGCCAGGTTTGCGGATCAGAGCAGCTCTCCTTCAAGGTTTCACTCGGAGGAGGAAGCTGAGGTCAGAGGGAGATCGGGTGTTTTTTTGTTGTTTTTTTTCTGGAGGGATGTGATGGGTGTTTTGTCCCACAGTACAGTCGAACAGCTGCCATGTAGCGGGAGCAGGTGCAAATCTTCATCAGCCTAACATCTGGGCAGACCTTTTGGCAGTTCCCTCCATTTTTTAGATGCTTCCTTTAGGCACGAAGATCAGGCCCACAAACGGAGGGATGCAGCGGATGTTGTCCTGCAGGATTGCGTGGAATGGCATGATTGGAATTATTTTCTCTTCGAGTTGGAATTGGTGGTTTCCCAAGAGTCATTTCAGCCAATTATTGATTCTCCATAGCTGCACTAGCCTGACTGGCTCAAACCACACTGATTTAGATTAGCTGTATGAAAGTAGGACAAAATGAAAGAAATTTCTTGGTTACATAACCCATGACGTGACTTTAGGTGCTCCTGCAACTGATTTCTCCGCTGATGACAAATTACTGATGAAAGCCTCCATCATCCCAAAGGTCAGCCGTGTTTTAGCATGCATATCTGTAATGGTAATCTTGTGTAACTTGGCCGCATTTTTTTTTTCCTCAAGGTTTAGTAATTTGCCTGAGTTGGCTGGAAGCATGCCGCTCTCAAATAAAAGAAGACAAATCAAAAGCAGTCTATAAATTCAAGCCTGCACGTATCTGCTTGTTTTGGAACCAACACTCTTTCAGCGCGGTCACAGCTGTGCAGTTGGATAAAACAACTTGAAAAATAAGCTGACTGGCCTTTCCACGGACCCCCCAAAATACCCCACTGACACGTAATATTGATTTATTTCATTGGTCCTCTTAGTCCTATTATCCTTGTAACCCTGTGGCTGCAGTGAATGCTAGATATGTTCTCGTTTCCTTTGGGTATCAGCAATATGGGGCAATAGGATTCAAAGCTGCTGGGGGTTTACCTCTGTGGGCACCTGCTCTAACCCTAAAAGCTAATTGGACGTCATTTACTCCCACTGCAGAAATCAGAATGGTCTCATCTTGCCAGCACATGGGGGTCTACTCAATGCACGCTTCGGCCAATGAGCCGTTCATCCGTGCACAAGAAAAGTTCAATTAACCATTCAATTTGCACTAAAGGGGGTTAAAAAATGAAGATTTCCAAAGCAGCTTGACATTAGTTTTTCTTTTTTTCCTCCAAAAGTCCAGCACTGTGAGGAGCCATCTGCAAGACATTTCTTCACACTATCCCATAAAAATTTTCCAGTTTGGACCAGGATGTTTTGGATGGAAACCAGATGAATTGGTCATGGGCATTAGGGCTACTTTTCGTACACATGGGGTAAGGATGAGGCAGCTAGAGATATTCTTAAACCTGGAATGTGGATGGCTTGTGCAATTTAGCCACGGAGATCAGAGACTCCCGATTCTGAGAATAGTTTTTTAAATAAAACAAACAAAAAATAGAAAGGTTGCCATTTCTCAGATTCTGAGATATAAATACCTCCTCAAGAAGATATGTGAACAGTAAATATGTTTAGAAAAAAAACACACACACACACACACACAGCAGGATAGTTCTTGAAAAACACTGCAATAAAAAGAATTTCAACAAAAACATTTTTTTTTTGTTCTTGTTGCTCTGTAAATCAAGCAAACAAGGAGAACCATAAAATCTTCCCATCATGGTGAATCTCAGCAGGATGAGCTCAGACACTTGGGCAATCTGTCTCTGTATCTGATCTTATGTGTGCGCTGCCGGTGTATAGATGCGTGGATGGTGTCAGGCCAGTGGTGTGAATGCAGGTTCTTATCTCGTCTCCTGCTCTGTCAGCTCTGAACTCGACGTGAACTTTGTCTCTCGAAGAAGAAGTCGAAGCAGAAACAGAAGAACAACAGGCTGACGTTGGTGCTGCACTGACTGAAGCAGCTCATTGTGCCGCCTGGCAGACGCGAGTCAAACCCAGTGCCCAGCTCTGACAGCTTCACCCAGATACAATGCTCCTGTAACCAAAGCGCGACGGCGCGGAGGACAAAACCTGAGACGTGCGTGAGGCAAACAGAGGCCCTTTGTTACCTCAAAGCGATTTGTTTTGACACCAGCATCTTACTGCTGCACGTCGCGTGCATTAGGGGAAATTAATCTCGCCGTGCGATTACTGGAACAATAAGCCAGATTATACAGCATCTACCAAACTGCCGTGACGCTTTGTCTCGCTGATATCAGTTTTAACATGGGGTGTTATCAGGTTCCCCTCTGAAGATTTTGATCCACCTGAGTGAGTGGAAGTGGTTTTAAGTGAGGTAATGCAGCCTCTCCTCCAGCAGGTTGTGTCAGCTCCTGTGTCGGTTTGTCTCATGAGATTAGGGCACAGCCTACATCAGCACATTTTAGAAATCGGAACCGAGACGATGACAGAAGGTGCTCAACGCTTTCATCTTGTTCCAGACTCAAATTCAACATGCATTTCCCCACCTACAACTCTGGGATACTTAGCCATCTTTAGCAGTAGCTTTTAGTATGCAGCTAAGAAGGAGGACATCTTTTAGTCCTCCAGGAGGAAAAAAACTCAGAGTTGCCAAATTTTCTGGATGATTTTGAACTAGACTGGATATTAGAATATGTTTAAAAACACTTGAAAATGTCAAGTGTAATTTGCTGAAACTTACATTTAGTTGAATCTAATGTGCTCATGGATCACTGTGTACTTTGCATAAACTCCAAACATATTATGCAGGGATAATAAATATTTTTTTACATTTCATCAACTTAGAAACTTTAAACTTTAATATTTTTAAAATATGAGTCAAGACTTTATAGAATCAGTGCAGTCAAGGCTGCAAGTATTTTGTGGTATGTTTCTACCAGCTTTGTATGACTAGATATTAAGATTTTTTTCCAATCTTCCTGCACGATAGCTGCAGCCTCAGTCAGATTAGAAGATCATCGGTGAACAACAATATTCAGGGTTTTTGGCTTTGACTGGGCCATTCTAGAACCATTGCAGTTCAGGTCAGTTAGAGTTCTGCTGGAAGGTGAACCACTGGCCCCGTTGTAGGTACTCTGAAGCATCTAGCAGGTTTTCTTTCATAGATTGCTTTGTAATGAGCTCAGTCCATCTTCTGTCCAGCTTCCCTGTTACCCCTGATGAACAGCATCTCCTCAGCATAATACTGCCACCTTTATGCATCACCACATGGATTGTATGTTCAGTGTAACCTCTGGGAGGTTTCAGTCACACAGCATTTTCTATGTAGGGCAAAACAAATACATTTTGGATACCCAATTAGAACATCTTCCTCCATATTCTTTGTGATGTCAATGCAGCTTGTTGCAAACTTTATAAAACAAAATACTTTGAATGCTTTCCTATTGCTACATTTTCATAAAACCTAGATGTCATAGCACTCTTGGCTGCTTATATTTTGAACATTTCCTTTGTCCAGACAGTCATTTCAAGTGGATGACAATGTCTTTGCTGTTGTGTCACACTCTTTCCACTTTTGGATTAAGCAACACTCTGTGAGATGTTTGGAGTCGGGATGTTGTTTTCTAACCTAGACATGCTTTAAGTTTTTCCACAACTTCTCCCCTGACCTATCCTGCTGTGTGACTCAGTCTTCATGATTATGTTTGTTCACTAATGTCTAAAACAAAACAAATTTTAAACCGTGACAATTTAACCGGTAACTGCACACAAATGGAGTAATTAACTTCTGAAGGGAATTCTTTCCATTTTCTGTTATTGAGGAATACCATAGTAAAGGAGACTGCATGAAAAGACAAACCACATTTCCTTCCACTTCATATTTATGCATCTTTTGTTGGTCTGTCACATAAAATCTCATTGAATAACCTGACAAATCCTAACGAGGTGTGAATACGTTTGCGGGGTATTTAAGAACAACGGAGGGAAAAAACAAAAGAAAAGCTACTCAATAAGTATATTTAAATACTATTAAAGTAATGATTTTATACTTGCTTGTGTTTCACACATTCCCTTAAGTATTTATAAGCAGCAGCAG
This sequence comes from Micropoecilia bifurca, assembly GCA_903067075.1. Lineage (NCBI taxonomy): Eukaryota > Metazoa > Chordata > Actinopteri > Cyprinodontiformes > Poeciliidae > Micropoecilia > Micropoecilia bifurca. The sequence goes on along the minus strand of CAEGAF010175144.1, from coordinate 75,177 downwards.
ACTTCTGCTCCTGCACAGGTAATACAAATCAAAATGTCCCGTTATCGTGCTGCCACCTAGTGGATAAAGCAGAAGTTGCAAAGGCTTTAATATAAAACTAAAAAAATGTGGTTACATTTAAGTCGGCTCTTGTTATAAAAATGGTTATTTAAAGCAGAGATGAGACAGAAATCGACTCCCACCAGCATACAAAACTGAACGGTGTTTATTACAAAATATATATTAGTTCATGTTATTTATGTTCAAACCAGTTTAGATTGAAGACTCAAACACTTAAACAGATGGAATTACATATTTTTGAATTGAATAGAAATGAATGGGAATCTTAATTCTTGCATTAAAAGCAGAGAAGGCTGCTGTTTTATACAATTGGATGAATCGTCTCTAAAATCTTGAGAAACTATTTTCTGAGCTCCAACTAACTGATGATGTGTCAAGAGGTCACCGGTTCATTCGGACCATCCTTCACTCAGCCGGAGCTCCCTGGTTCTTCTTCTCCTGCCAGGACTTCTTCCTCAGCTCCAGCTCAATGTCGGTGAACGAGGCCGGGCCCCAGTTAGTGATTCTCTGAGCTCCTTTATGACCTAAACCAAAAAGCAAAAACAGATGTAAGCTGTGCCTAAAACCACAGAGAGAAACGCTGTTTCCTGACCTCTGACCTAAACAATGCCAGGTCAGTGTTAATTCACGGGAGACCCTTACGGCTAAAGGGTGAATTAATTTATCCTACCTGGCTGGATGAGACGAACCAGCCCTTCGTGTTTGGCCACTTTATCTTTCCAAGTCTTTGTCTTGTTGGCCGCTCGCTCCAGTTTTCGTGATACTTCCTTCAGGAGAGGAGAAAAGGCAGAGAGAGATCACTTTAAAAATATATTTCCTCCTGTACTGATAAGGATTTTAGGATGACATACTGTCAGAAATTATTAATTAAATTCAGCTTCGGCTAAGTTGTCATTGGTTCCCTTAAAATACATTTCTTGAAAGCTTTCTACAGTGGCCAAGAACGGACAAATCTAATCGCTTTTCACTTCCCTTATAACAAACATTTTCAGAAAACATATTAGATGTTTCTGTGTTTAATCTGACTGGAGAAAATCCCAAATGCCAGGATGCTTGATTGAAAATATAAAAACTGTCATATCCAACGGATGTCGAGAGAGAGATGGTGCAAAATGAATTGTTGTCGTGTACAACTTTGCCACTAGATGTCAGCAAACTCCACACACTAACGTTTTAATTTCAGCAAGTTGAACAGATGCAATTCATGTTGCATACGTTTTGTTTTTGTACATTTTAATTTATTGTCTTAAATGTCATTTAAGTAGGGAATTTAATTATTTAAATTACCTTCTTCTACTACCAAGGGGAAAACGTTTCATTTGTAATGCTAAAAACATAAATATTTGCTTCACCCTGCCTCTGTCTGATCTATGAATGGTTATGAACCTGATACTGCTCCAGCGCCCCCTGCCGTTCCTTCTGCAGTCTGTCCAGCTGCTGAGATGCCGCCTGCAGCTCTCGCTCCTTGGCCAGCTGCTCGGCCATCAGCTCCTCCTTCTCTGCCTCCGTCTGAGTCAGCGTCCTCTGCTGCTTCAGGTAGATCTGCTCCAGCTCCGCCCTCTTTGCCGCCTCTTCCTCCAGTAACCTGTTAAAAAGCAAACAGCAAACACTCTTAATATGTCTTTAAATGTGAGTTTTAGAAGGACAGGGAAGCACCACAACGTTGTTGTACGAACAGGAGAGATTTCTAAGACGTAAGGAAAAAGAGTTACTGATGACCAACAAGGTGGAGATTGAGAGTTGCTTCTTGTTAAAAGTGAGTTTTTCCTTTGCACTGTCGCCACATGCTTGATCAGAAGGAGGGTGTTGACATTTTCTTGTGCATTGGCACCATAAAATGAATATGAACCAACTTGAAAATGATTTGATTTGCACACCAGTTATTAATGCCAGCAGTTAAACTTTTACGAAGCCCCAAAGTCTCTGAGGTTGATCAGCCTGTTATTGAAGTTAAGTTTTTTTTAAATATGTTTTTCCCTGTATTGTTTGAATGCATCACAGCTACAGTTTGATCAACTTGACACAAAACTGCACAAACACTCACTCACTATAACCACAACAAAGAAGTAATCATTATCTCTCTCGTAGACTTAAAAAGCTAACTATTAACTATTAACGGTTTGAACTCTTCTTGGTCGTGCTAGGTTTGTTTCTAAAACCTGGCCTGCAGCTTCCTCATGGCCTCCTCATCCTGCTTGGCCTGCCTCTCGTCCTCTAGGGCTTCCTGCAGCCGGTGGTACATGTCTTCGAGCTCTCTGACCCGCTGGAGGTACTGGTCCAGCTCGCTGGACTTCTGAGCCATCTGCTCCTCCATCTCCTGCCGGACCTGAAATAGTTGACACGGTTTTAGTGAGAAAAAAAAAAAAGTTGCAACTCCTGAAATGATGCGACATGAATAAATTCGAGATATTTTTTTTCATCGTTTTTAAAGGAATTTAAAACTTAAAAAGTTCATTTATAACACCAAAAGAGTCAGATTATAAAAAAAAACAATATAGAAGATGCATGTGTAGCTTACTTTTCTGTTTTCCCTACGTAGGAAAAATCAGATTAATGTCAAGACTGTGAATAAGCAAAGAAGCCGAATTTCTCCTCAACCAGGAAACAAAAATTCCCTGAATTTTCCCAAACTTGTCCCACATGATTAGCTCTGAAACCATGGTTTGCTCATTAAAGTTTAATCTCATGTGGAGTCTTGGCTTTAATCCCAAAGCTGTGAGATTAGGAGACAATTCAGGCTGTAACAGATACAAAACTATGAAAAGATCATGACTTATTTGATCATTTTACTCATTTTTTGAAAAGTCATCCATGCCAATCTGCTCATCGGTGGATAATTAATTGCATTTCTTGTTAAAACATAACGGTGATTAACCACAAGTTGGCCATCTATGCTCAGTTTCAACAACAGAACATTGGCCTGTGAAATAACGACATTACTCAACATGAAAGTGAAACATTTTAGCTCCTTTCTTTATCCCTATTCAAAGGTTTACACAACTTAATGTGTGGCTTGTTAGTACTAGGTACTCTGGTGGTCCGGTACCAGAGTACCAGGGCAGAGCATCGCATGCCTGTGTGCATCAAAGTACCAATGCAGGTCAGAGCTGAAGCAGAAATAACAACATCTGGCTTAATATTGGAAGAATTTGAGTTTTTCTAATTGCAGCTTTTCGTTCCCAGCGGTTAGTCAATAACAGGCAGGCTAAGCACCACAGAGCTCCTATTAAAACACTGGTCAGGGTTTATTTAGGTCATTTTAGCAGCTATTCTCAGTATTGGATAAGTTCCTCTTGTTTATGCAGATTTATTTTTTCAACGTATTTGTCGACTTCACGTTTCTGTCGACACACCAACATGGAAATAATAACTCAAACACATGTCCTTTGTCATGATCATCACAATTGAATTTTTCTTTTATTCATAAGTTTCTTTAAGCGTTTACACCAGTGATCATACTTATCATACTGATGATCATACTTATAAAGCAGAGGGTGAAAAACCTTTACCATTTTTTCTCTCTCCAGGTCTAATCTGTACCGATCCTGCAGGTCTGACTGTTTTTTCTTCCTCCGGAGCTCCTCCAGCTCTGCTTTGGCTTTGGCCTCTTCCATTTTCTGTAAAGCACGACAGAGGAAGGAGCCGTCACTGCTCTGCTTGAACCGAGGTCACAGCCAGCACACAAAAAAACCCAGAAAACCCCCCAGTTTATATAGTTTCTGAGGTTTGATTAAAGGGGATGCTTTAAAGTGGCTCCTTTTTAATTCGGCATCCTGGGCTCCGATATAACTCGGCACAAATCCACTTTTAGCTCTTGCAAATATGAAACGCGGTTTGACATTTAAAAAAAAACAGCTGAGTGGTCAAAGAAAAAGAGAAGTGAAATGTGAGGAATAATCTGCCTCGGCTTTAAAAATATTGAGCGTGCAAACCATGTTTCAAACAGACACAGGTGTCTAAATTATATATTAGGCAGTTTGCATAAAAAGTTTTACTTCCCTTTTTACTATGAGTGTTTTCTGAGATAAACCGCAATATGTGTGGGGGGGGGGAAAACTGCAGATGTGATCAACGCCTAAGTTCAGCTGAATTAATGCTCCTTTTCCCCCCCATTTCTAGTTTTATAAGATTTGTATTTCTTACTCTAAGGTGCAGCCAAGGTCCACAGATGGACTGAACGACCAACCACTTGACATGCAATTGAGATTTATCTTTGAAAATATTTGAAGGGTGTCAACCACAGACCAGCTTCATGTCTTCCAGTTGTCTCTGTTTGGCCTCATTAGCGGCCTGGAGGTTCTTCATTCTCTCCGTCAGGTGCTGCTCGTCCAGCTGCTGCTTCTGCCGCAGGTCCCGACGCCTCAGCCGCGCCTCGCGGTGCGGAGACAGCAGGCCGAGCCTCAGCAGCTGGATGCACGTTTGTATAGCTGCCGGAAAACATGTGGAGAGGGAGCTCAGGTCAGGGGGTCGTTTAAAAAAATGATGGGATGTCGGGGGGGGGGAAGTCGTCTAGTCGGTACCTTGAATCCATTCCTGCTTCTTCTTTTTGTCCGAAGCGCTGATCTCGAAGCTTTTATCCAGGCACTTAATGATAAAGAGGCACTTCTTCCCATCTTTATCTAGCAGAGACTGGAAATGACAAAAAAAATGTAAAAAAATCACATGAAAATGAAATCAAATCAAATAATAAACCAATTATTAAAATAAAACTCCACTTTACCTCCACACAGCAGCTTTGGTCAAGAACGATGTCTCCCTTCTTCTCCGTGAGGTCTTCACAGACGTAGTAGGTCAGCGAAGTGGGTCGAAGGACGAACCAGCGCTCCATCCAATTCTTCCTCTTGTGGCCTTTTTTCATCATGTAGCCCTTGGAAACACAACACCAAGTTGAGCCGAGGTGTTCCTCAGGCCTGCGCGTCTTCTTACCCCTCTCCCCCCCCCTCGACCTGCTCGCCGTCCTCTCCGACCTGCTTGAGAATGTCCAGGATGAGCTCCGAAAACACCTCGTTGATGCTCATGGACAGGATCTGCCGGTCCACGTCGCTGCTGAAGTAAATGACTCCCACCAGCTCGATCAGCTCCCATACGGTCAGGCAGCTCTTCGCGCTGTGCTGCATCCTGTAGCCTGTGAACTTCTCCTCGCACCACCCGATCCCCATGGCCTCCGTCAACTTTCGCAGGAAATACTCGACCTACCCGGGTGGACAAAACAGCCTTACTTGAAGCTTTAAAACAACATGGTTAATTCTTTGAACAACTCTGAAATGACAACATTTTCTTTCCCGTCTTTTTTGGTGACGTGTAGGAATGCGCCTGTGGAGAAACACTAGGAAGACGTCCACTTTCTCAAAAGTATTAACAATTAAAATATGTTGGATCACATTCTCTCTGACAAAAAGTCACCATAGCAATAGATTATAATGCATAAATACGAGCCTGGAATATCAGCAGTGGCGGGAATTTTACGGTCTGTTACGTCGCGGTCAGAACTCCGTATCAACCGAGGGTGAACTGAATCAAAACCAACTCCTGCAGATTTTATGAGTGAATTTCAGGCCAGAAAGAAGAAAACAAGATGATTCAGAGAACACAAGGAGAATTCTCTAAGCCAGCCGTAATCTCTTTAGTGTGTGTCTTCTGATTAGATTATAACGTTTAAAAGTAGTCTGGAGCAAAGCCTCTTAAAGCCTGACAACTGCCTGCACCTGACCATGTCAGCAGTTTTTGTGCAGCTTTTCACAAAATTTAAGAGTAAAAACATATCTACAGCAAAAGATCCTTTTCTGAAAGTCACATATTCAAGAAATAGAAGATAATCCTGCTCACGCTTCATCAGATCATCCACTGTATGCACCAGGTTTTTAGCTCAGATCCAATTTGAGCTACAATACTGTTTAGCAGGTTATCTTTGGTATTTTTCCTATAACCAACAAAAGGAATGGAGAAAATTGCTCAGTTTCTGCTTGTGATCAAATTCAACGGGTGAATATTTTCTAAGTAGTCTGAGTCATAAAATTGTCCCATATGTCGTGATTACCCGACCGACCCAAAAGTCAGAATTGAGAAGTTAAAGATAATTGGAAAAAAAATGTTTCTGAAAATAATCAGGGAAAGAAATACTGAAACAGAAAGGCACAGTCTAATCCAGATCAGCTGGATTTACAAAAACTCCTCTTTAAGCCTCTTCCTCACCTCCTCGAAGACAATCACCAGCGGGTATTTGTCTTCCGACAGGAAGTTAAAAATGCACCAGACTTTGAACGCATCGGCATCTGAGATGATTAGACGATGAGGGTGAATGTTCTTTTTGTAGCACAAAGTCCAGCACATCCGGTAGAACTCCAGCACGTCGAAATCCTCCTGCACCTGCGGACGAGAACACAGAGTCAGAGAGGAGTTGAAGGGAGACGCCGGCGACCTGCTTGTTTACAAGTGCAGAGCCAAAGGATTGCTGCCTTTGGTTCTGCATCCTGCAACCTTAAAGGCTGCAGGATGTGAGGTGATGTTGTTGCAGGGCTCATTTTTATTCAAGTCAGAGTTTGGCGGAGAAAAGGGAAGAAAAACGCCTCGCAGCACAACAAAGGAAGCCTGAGCTGCTTACTAACTGGACTGAGTCAACTAAAACTTATCAGAGCCACAGCTATTTTGAATACTAATGGGACCACTCTTGTGTAAAAAATAAGAGAAAACTTCTTACTCTGAATTTGCAACCATTTCCACATTTAGATGATGAGTAATTTTAATGTGGCACAAAAGAAGTGATAATGAGATTCATTTGTTTGGTAGATGTTTCAGCAGAGAACTATTACAAATCTTTCAATAATGTAAAACTATATTCCGCTGAATTGATGATTGGAAAAGAGACAATATAAAGAGGCTGTAGTAAAACTATTCTTTAATTTACCACAAATTAAAAAAAACACAGTCTCAACAAGTCTTAGTTTATTATTTTCTATTTAATTTATTTTAGTTTAATTTTTTAAAAATTAACTCGCTAGTTTTTCAAACGGGAGTTTTATCATTTTAGCTTTTGACAAATAATCAACCGGATAACTTATTTAAGATAAATAGCTTATTTACTTATTTTACAAAACTTGGCTGAAATTCAAGCATTTAAAGTTTAAAAAAAATTCCATATTTGCTTTTATGTTATTACATTTTCAGGAACCTAACCTGTACATGTTTTTTTTTTTACGTTTAATTAGCAAGTTTTATTTTTTTCCACAGAAGGATTTTTTTTGGGGGCACATGATAAACTAAAGAAACTATATTTCTAAATTACGTTTTTAAACACTAACAGTTATTTTGGACATATAATTCGATAAAGTCTGATGATTCACCACATTATGACCTAATATTGAGAAAAGAATTGCCTCCATTGTTATGAAATTGACATCAGGTAAACAGTCTGAACATCATTTTTAACAACACGTTTAATTTCTAACAAATGAAAGAAAATTGACCAGAGCAAGTAAATGATCATGTTTAAAGTATGCTTTGTGAAACATGTAATTTAATCAAGGTCAAAGTAGCCAATGTGCAAATATTATTGCATCAGAAAAAAATTTCATAATTGCCTGCACACATTATTTAATAAGTCACACGTTTTAAATTTGGATCTTTGTCTCAGAAAAGTCAAAATGTATACTTTGTTTACTTCAGATTCTGTGTAAGCCTGAAATTATTAAAATAAAATAAAATAAAATAAAATAAAACAAAAGAAAGAAAATAAACGTACATTTTCTTCACCTCACTTGAACACCATTGCTACAACTGCCAGATTATGAATCATGCATTCTTTTGTAATTTGGAGCTATGACTAAGTTCAAATGTATTCCTATGTCTAGAAGAAGTGGGTTTAGACTAATCTTCAAATTTCATCACCATTTTTCCTTCTCACCAGAAGTAATACTGATGTTCTGGAGCGGTCCAGTCTCACTGCTGGACCTTCCAACCTCAAATATTTAGAGCTCATCATCAAAGACAATTCCTCAACATTTCAGTAGAAACAGGAAAATGCAGCTCAGAAATAGTAATAAATGTTGTATTAATGTAATACAAAAAAATGTCTATTTAAAATTGCGTAGTTGATTTTTGTCAGGCCATTTTGTAGTGAAATATAAACAGACACATTTTACATCGTCTTACAATATTTTGAGAGACGCCCGTCTCAAGAAACATAATTCTTGGTTGAATGAAGAATATCTTTTGACATATTTAAGTTTGCAAAACTGTGGAGTCAATGGTTACACATAAATGCTCACATAAGTAAATGTACATTTTTCTTATATGTCTCTTCCAAACTGGGCAAATATTTTAAAAACATGGTTTCAGAGTGTGGCGGTGATATTAAAGAGTAGTTGTTGTTTTTTTTACCACTCTTGGTTCTCACCTTGTCAAGAATGTACCTGTTGAGGTAAGGCATGTAGCCCTCATTGGACAGAGGCCCCTTATCGTCTTCTTTAAAATGCTCTTCAAAGGTCGAAGGGTTATGGGGGATCTTCATTACCGTGCACAGGTTGTAGGAGAGCACCTACACAACGACAAATACACCAGAGCACAGCTGTGAATGTGAATGGATGTATTGATTCAAACCTGAGTCCAGTGAAAATAGCATTACAATCTACAGGGAACAGTAATTATACGGCCGTCTAGCACATCTGCACACATCACCGGCCGAGCGATCCTTCAGTTCAGTTCCTGTCAGTGGCATCTCTAAGCTTTTAGATCATGGTCTGTTGCGCTCAGCTGCACTACTGCAAAAGGTCATCAGTTTCAGTTCAGTTCTGCTGCTTTGCACCGCTGATCATATTTTATCTGACAAAGTGTCACAAAAGTAAAACGCTTACCTATAAACAGTCGAGTTTGTCGCGAGAGAAGTCAGTGGAGCTCGTTTTACACCTTAAAACGCTGAAAAGGCAACAGCATGTTTCCAGTAGAGTAATGCACCATGTCACAAAACTCTGATTTTCTCAAACTAATTGCTTGATCCCAAAACCTATGGTTTCCAAGGTTACCAAATCCCAGTTAGAGCAATGGTTTGCTTCAATGGTTTGTTTGATGGGCAGATTGTCAGCATGATGCCATCAATGTTAATTAAAGCAGTTCTGGATGTAGAAAGAGTTTTTGCTTTTAAAGCTCTCAGCAGACAAATTTTGTTATTTATGTCCAGTTTTGTTTTAACCATGACATGTGAAACAAACTTATATATATATATATATATATATAGTTGCCAAACCATTTACAGAAGAGAAGATTACATTTTTTTAAAACTCCTAAAGTCGCCCAAAATAGTAACTTGAATGAGGCATAAAAACAATTATTAACACACAAACATTCCTCTAAATCTTTAAGTTTATCATGAGCAAACTGAAAACAACCAAAGAGATTGTGTTTACTATTACAATAAAGACATGTTAAATGATAAAAAATCAAATATGAAACAAAATCAGGACTAAATTAAAGGTGATATATCTGTACACCCGGACGCCATTACTGTTTGGAAATCCAGTATAAACAGTAAACAGACATGTCAAAAAATTGATTTACCAATAAAATGCAGAAATAACTGAAATGTTGCTCATTATTTTTTCACAGAAGTACTTAGAAGCAGAATCACACAGGATGCAAAAAGTGCTAACCCGAGTGTTTGTGGTCAGAAATGAAAACTCACCTTTAACTGAGATTTGGAGACCTTCCCGCGGTGGTCCACGTCCAGGGCGGTGAACGCATGCCAGATGGCTTTCAGAAGCTCCTCTCGAAGCCACATTTTGTCTTCCGGCGGCTCCAGAACCAGCAGTGGTTTGGTGAGTGAGCTGTGTTGGGGTCTGAGCCTGGTTCTGGCTGAAAGCCTTCGCCCTTTAGGCAAAACCCAGAGAAGGAGAAGTGCGATGCTCTCCGCGTGACGTTCAGTCGGTCAGGTTGTTTTTCTCCCCCTCATTATCCAAATGTTGGTCAATATTCAGGGGGTTTAATCTGAGACGGTGGGAAGAAAACAGCCAATCTAATTCAAATGTGCTCTAAGTTTAGATAAAGTTTGAAAAAACTGATTTTTTTTGTTGTTATTTTAAGAAATTTCGCCCTTCCTTCCTGTTCAGTGATTCTCCCACTGATTAATATGCCGCGTTTGATCAGCGCCACCTGCTGCTGCAATTTCTTAAAGAGTTTAAAATGTTTCCTGCACATTTTTTATTAAATTTGCAAAAATAAGTGTTGATTTAGAGGCGTGTGAAAAGAACTGTTTCACGAGGTTGCATATTAAGAGCAACCTGATTCAGAGCCTGTTTGTGTCATTCAAATAAGTTATGAGACTTTTATAAATCAAGTCGCTCCCGGATTGCTAACTAACTTGAAACAAATTAATCTTCCGATATAGAACCGCATCAGCTCCAAAACACCAACTCTCCCATATTTAAGGAGTAAATATGTTTTTGGTTCGTTTTCAAAATCTTAAAAATAAAATTTAAAAAATAATTTTTTTTATGCCATTCCTTTGTTTTTTCCCCCGAAAGTAGACAAAAATAGTTTAGTCCCACTGACCTGAAACTCGGACTTTACTAAGTTATAGCTTCTCCAGCTGCAGATGTTTAAATAAATCCTCGTTTTGAATGGGATCAGCTTCCCCTTGTTTATTGAATGTGTTTAGTCACAAAACCCTGTTATTATAATCCTAATTAGGAGCTTGAACACACTGTCAAATAATAGTTATTTACCCCTTAAACTATTTATCAGAATTTGTTCTGGGAGGTTGAGAGAAAACAGATTCTGTTTGTACGTTTTGAGTTAATGAATTAAGTGTTTTATGTTGATGTTCTTGTTTGATGTTGCTTAGAAAGACTTGAAATCCTTACTAAAACTGTGAGGTCCGGTAAAGAATACCACTGTTATATTTTATTTTATGTAGCCTGCTTTATCCTTAGCTGTGACTCCTTGACCCCATGACAGTGCTGCATTTATAGATCTCTGTTCTAAAACAAGTTAAAAACCTCCCAGTTCCAATTTAACAAAGGGTTTTCATTAGTTGCAAACCATAATCTATCATACCTATCATACTCAGTTTCTCCCAAATATGTTTTCTACTTTTCCCGAGCTACATTTGTCAAAATTTAAACCATAAAAAATACACAAAACCCAGTCAATATTTTTTACATACTAATAAAAACATTTTAAGTTAGTTTTTTTTGGCACTAGTGGCCTTTATTCATCAGTAGCTTGACAGGGAAAGGGGCAGAGTAAGAAGAGTACATGCAGCAAACGGGTCCAGGACTGGGAGCTGAACCTGGCTCAGCTGCCTCCAGAGCTGCAGCGTTTGTAATGTGGTGCCACTCGCTCTACCGCCGATCCACCTGCTGCCTCCACAGAAACACTTTTTGACGAAATTGTCAGAAAACAAAACAAAAAAAGAAAATCCGGCCACCTGCAGCATGTGGACGACAACGCGGGACTGTATGGTTAAAATATGACAAAAATAAACAGTCAAACATGATTCCCTTAGCTTTTTTTTTTTTTAATATGTTGTATATATAGATGGTTCATCCATACACCAACCAAAAGCTCGAGACCTTCACGATAAGTTGAATTGTACATGCTTCAACGATGTATCCAACGGCACATCCAGGGCTGACAAACACTTGTCCCATTAGCCAGACTGAACACCTAAAGCATCCTGCCGTCCTGAAACTGTGTGTGCAACTGATTCCCTCCAACCAGATGCATTTGTTAAATCAGCTGTTAACACCTGCAAAGTAACAAAAGTTACAGCCTGTATTCCCCCATTCTTAAATAGTCTTGAATTAAAAAAAAAAATTTGCAGTCTGATACAGAAGGCTAGAAGACCTGAACAATATGAAAGTGCTAGTCATTAATTTACAGAGATCAGGCATCACATAGTTCTATGAATTATCCAATATGCTACATATGAATACAGCTGTTGATACCTTACAAAAGCCTCTGGTCGTTTAATTTTTTTTCTCTCCTTTTTTCAAGGCTACTTGAAAAAAAATCAATAACCTTGGCTTGTATGTACATAAACGTGTTTGTTTATGCAGAAAGATTCGCAGATTTCACCACTACCAGAGGTGTAATCTTATCGTGGCCCCTTGGCCACGGCGATAATGAAATATTTAGTCCCATTATCAATTCTAGCAGATAATCCATCCATCCCTCCCTCCCATCCCTCTTTATTTGTTTCAGTGGGAAGAAAATACGAAGGAGTTGCCGTCTCAGGGGCTCCAGCGGACAGCGTTGTTCAGAGCTTCTTCTCATCTCCTGCTTCGAGCTCAAGTTCTTGGTTTGGTTTCCTGAGCCGTCGGTTGCATCTTTAGTTGCTTTCCCTCCCGCCCCCCACATCTTCTGGTGCTATTTCCCATTTGACAGATTGAAGAATGACTCAGAAGAACCAGTTCTGGAACCACTATTTAAGGGAACAACACAAGCTTTGTTTTGTTTTTTTTTTTCACTTCACTACAATCAGTCACAGAGTAATAAAAAAAAAATTAAAAAAAAGTAAAATAGATGACTCAATTCATTCCTGGAGCTGTGCCCCCGAAGTTGAACGTAGATGGCACCACCGGCGCTGTGAACTTGTAGCCGCCGTGTTTCTCGATCATTTTGGACTCTGGAAAAAGATGGAAAGCAATAGGGATTTGAAAATAGAACAAATGTTCCAGGTTTTTATTCTTTGTTTATAAACTGTCATTTTCTCCATGTGAAAAATAATTGAAGTAATTTCTTCTGTAGGATCAAAGTATTTCCTTTACTGCTCTACAGTTTGTCATTTAGTTTCCAGTGCTCTCTACTGCACCCTATCACCACTTCTTAATGTTTTGTACTCGCTTTTGAAAAACACCACGGAAATCTTAAGCCGCAACACACTGTTGTTTAAACAAGGACAGACTCAAATTTCTGTTTTTAATATATACAGATCTGTCATTTGACAAAATGTTTATAACTTAAGTTTTGACCAATTTTAAGTTAAAATGTCAGACTGTCACTCCCATAAATGTTAAGAGGGGGAACATAATTCAGATGTGTAGTATTGTTCCATTTCTACATCTATTCAGCTCTAAAGTCTTCTGCAGGAAAACATAAGATTGGTTTGTTATCCGTTTTGCCTTTATTTTTCCTTGCATAGGAAAAAAAACCAGAAATTGCCCAGAAATTAAGCCCAGAAATTGGAAAAATTGCCCCTTTTTGGAGTGAGTGTGCTCTCATTTCTGACAACCTTGATAAAAACTTAAATCTTAAACTTAAAACAAAAAAAACTTCAAATTTCAGATTTCTTTTCTATAAACAACCAATTAAGTGTATACACTCAAAGCCTCATATTTATACCAGCCCTCAAAACAAATTCAACCTTTACAGACTGCATTAGATTTGAGTTACAACAATTCTGATCACTTTTTTTGTATTTAAATGGCATCATTTAGCCTCCTTTTTATATTTATTTTCCGATCATGCCTTCAACCCCACTGGAAATAGCTAGCATTAATATAAATGCAAAGATAAAGAAAAGAAGCAAAGCGAAAGAAAGAAAGAAGCCATGCATAAATAATTTTATTGTCAGAAGTGAACACGGTTCTGGAGCTCATCTCGTCCTAGCAGGCTCTCACCGTGTGCCGCCCGCCTCTGGTCTGCGAGCGTGCCGATTTCCAGAAGCTGCTTGCGCTGCTCCTCGTCGAGGGTTTGCGTTAGCGCCTGGTACCACGCCGGGTCGCGGCTCTGGATATCTGCGTCAAGAGACGGGGGGACAGACGGGTGAGCCCCACAGCTGCTGACTGCTACAGACACCGACTGGCGCCAGGCGGGCCTCTTACTCTGTAGTATGGCTTTAAAGATCTGATACTCGTCCACTAGATTATCCTCATCGTCTATGGATGTAGTGTAGCCCTCGAGCGCCGTCTCCTCGGCGTCGTCCTCCTCCCAGTCCTCGTCGTCTCCGTCTTCTCCCGCGTGCTTTGCCAGCATCTCCAGATACTCCTGGCCCTCCTCGTCGATGTCGTCCTCGTCGCTTCCCAGCTCCGCTACACAAAGTAACGAAAACCCCCCCAAAAAAAAAATCCAGTTAGGATGCACTCGATTTACTCCGAATAACAGAAAGCACAACGGAGGAAACACACACCGTTTTCATCCTCTTCTTCCCCGTCTTCATCTTCGTCGTCGTCGTCGTTCTCGTGTTCGGCTCGACAGGCGTACGCCCGCTTCAGGCCGCTGAACAGAAGGATGGCTGCGGGAAGCAGCTGCCCGCCCACCTGGTTGATGGCCTGAGGTCTGTGATCGAGGTCGATGAGAGCGCAGAGGCCCAGGATGCACATCTTCCTGTCATGGAGGCTGGTAGACGGGGAAAAGTAATGAGAAAAACGTAAAGTCATCGGTAAACATTTAAAACTCCACGTGGAGCTCGTACCCGAGGAAGCAGTCGACGTCTTTCAGCCACTGGGTAATGAAGTGGTTGGTGATCGGCTCGGTGCTGTTGGGAAAGCGGAGGTTCTCCAAAGTGTTGAGGAGGAGAGGCGGGCTGTAGTAGAGCGTGGCGATGGCCACCTGCAGGCACATGGTCCGCAGCTCGCTGGTCTTCACCTCCCGCGTCAGGCGCTCCAACGCCGTGCCGACGAACAGCGGAACAACCTGCCGTGAAGAAGAAGTCGTGTTGGAACAAAATCTACGGCGAGACTTTTAACGGCGATGCCGACGTCTCAGTAGCTCCTCTACGTGAAACGTAAAATCCTGACCTGATCAATGCCGCGACCTTTGCACTGCAGAATGATCACCTCCAACATCTTGGCGGCGTGGCACTCTGGGTCTTCACCTGGATCACCTGTCAGGACCTGCACCAATCACAAAGAGGGATTCATCACTGTGGTCAGTCATCGAGGTCACTTTAAAATAACCTTTTATTTAATCGTATGGCTTTAGCTTAAAAGAATTATGCGTCACTTTGGCAGCATTGAATGGCATGGAATTCCATCAGGTTGATGATCATTTTTGGGTGAATGTTATATTTTTCACCTCTTTTGTTCCAAATTCTTAATAAACTAGAGAAATCTGAACCTCTTCTACATTTAATTTAAACAGCCTTTTCTTTGTACTTCCCATCTCTGAAATCTCTTCAAACTAATATATTTTATTGTGTAAAAAGATAAATTCTATTCACCAAAACCTGCCTTTCATGCTTTAACATTTCAGAAGATTCATAAATTTGTTAGATCTGGTAAAGATGGACATTTCTGGTAGGACTAATAATAATAAAAAAGTATTTTTAGTGTAACATTTTCAACATTTACCTTCTTGCACATGCTGTAGATAATCTCCAGGTATTTGGTGTCTGACAGGAGTGTGTCTGTGTCCACTGTGACGTAATTGTGAAGCAGAGGCATCATATCTAGTAAATATGATGTAAATTTGTTAGTCAACAGCATTTAGAAATCTTAATTCTACATTGAACATGTTACACTTCTACGACGAGACCACAAGCTTTCTTCGGTGTCTGTACCTGTGAAGTAATCAAACCCGTCTTGCTGGAAGACTTCGTAGACGAGTGGTAGAAGCTGCCACATCTGTGGCGACACCTGCTGGCAGGTCAGGCTGTGAGCCAGGGACAAGATCTCCTCGTAAAACTCTGAGAACAGAGCCAGGAGTTTAAGGGTCATTCGGTTACTATTAGGTTTCCGAAGTACGACATGCAGGTGCAACGTGAGCCACTTGTGCTTTACCTAGAACGTGCTGCTGCAGCACCGTGCCGATCACCTGCAGACAGATGCCCTCCAGCTGCTGGGTGATCTGCACCAACACAGGTTCAAAGGAAATAAGCAAGTTAGAGGCAAGAAGCATTTTATCCAGAAAAAACAAGCTCAAAATGGATTAAATGTCATGTACCACTACGTGGATTAGACTTAAATTGACAGATGCATTTATAACCTTATCTCAAGCAGCATTTCTATGAAAGTAATGTCTGAAAATGAAACAACTTTGGTGGAATTATTTTTAAAACTGATTGCTGCATATATTGCAACATGCATGGATATTAATGGAAAGTTGAGTGGAAGGACAAACAGTGGAAAAAAAAGCTGTAAGCAGCTATAATCCACAGCTTGCATTGGATTGTGAAGAAAAACAAGATGTTGGGGGAGGATGCCCCTAGTAAGCCTGTAGCAACACAAGTTTGATTTCCATTCAGATTAATATTTTTTGAGGGGAATTTTTTCTTTTTTTAACAGATTCTTCATAACTGATTTTATTTACGCTTTTGTTTGTGTGTTTTTTTTATTTATTGCTTTGTTTGGTTGTGTTTTATTAAAGTTTATTAGTGAAAGACTAAACTTTCATAAATAGGCTATAATCAAAATATTAATTGAAAATGGTCTCAAAATAGTTTTTTCCACAATAATTCCTGGGACAAATTTCTCATCCAGTAAAAACCTGTTGTTGTGACAGACCTAATAGTGAGTATAACTAGAATCTTGTCTTCACATGCATTAGTCGCACTGATTTACTTCAACCAATGGGGAAAAAATGCACACAAAAAAAACAAGATCGGCTTCCTATTCTCAGGTATGCAGCCATTATGCAATCAAAGCCTCAAACGGGATGGTCAATCTGTTTGGAGCGCTTTGACTTCAAGCAGCAGCAGTGCATCAGCAGACATGGTGGCAAATTGCCCCGGCACTATTTCTAGCGTCTGCCTCAGCCTGTGAGTCATTCTGAACATGGAGAGAGCAGAGCCTGTTCCCAGGAGTTGGTGGGTGGCGCAACTGTGTTGGCAGGAACCCAGCAGCAGACCGTAGCCCGCTTCCCATCATGAAGTGGCGTGAAGCGGAGCGGTCAGGACACTGGCGCTCGTGTGTGTGTGTGTGTGTGTGTGTGTGTGTGTGGGTTTGCGCTGATGCTGCTCACCTCTTTGTGGTCCTCTACCACACTTAGCAACGTGTCGATGGTGTTGAGGATGCCCATGGCCGTCACCGCTTTATCATCGCCTCCCTCCTCATCGGGCCCCGTTTGAATCACCTGGTTGAACGTCATTGCCTGTGAAAGGTTCAAGCGCGTTTATATCCCGGGGAGACGCACGCGGCAGATCGGTTTCCCTTTGCATCGTTTACAGTTTTGTCTGAACCAAGTCTTCAATAAAGTGATACTGATTTTAAAAGAATAAATAAATAAATTCTGGTCATTTGTATCATCGACTCTTACCAGGTGCTGCGTCATCTCCACGGCGATCGGAGTGACCTCCTCGCTGTATTCGCAGATCATCTTTTGTATGACGTTGGTGAGGTCATCGTTCTCCGTTTCCCTGACGATGTGCAGGAGAGCCTGCATCACCGGTCGAATGTAGGGAGCGATGTATTCTTTGGCTGACGAAACAAAATATACATCAATGTATTTTTTTGTTTGTTTTTTTAAATTTAAATTAAACCAAGTCTGTTACGCCTCACCTTTCTCCTGGTTGCTGATGAGAACCTGCAGCGCGATGGCGGCCTCCACCTTCACCGGCATCTCATTGTCGTTGATGAGGCAGTTTCGGGTCAACTCCAGGGCCGTCTGCAGGTTCTGATCGCTTTTGAACTTCACCTCGCAGAAGTAATGCAGCACCCAGCAAGCCTTTTAAGAAACGAATGTCAGGATAATGTGGTACGATCAGCTGGAAGTCCAGCCGCACTGAGGCTTTATTGAAAGGAAATGTGCGAGTCGGCGCTCCGCACTTACTCTGGCTCTCATGTAGCCCAGTTCGCTGCGGAACAGGGGGAAGACGTGATTCTGCAGCATGAACTCCATCTGGTCTTTGTAGATCTTTTTCTGTGCAAGAAGGAATTGCACAAATTAAGCACAATAAAAGCTTTGCTTTAAAATGCTGCTGTGAAACAGCTAAACGTGAAAGCGTCCGGATACGGTTTTGTAGATGCTAAAAGGCGCGTAACTGCTGCAACTAGAAAAGTCTAGGATGCCATTAGCGACCGTGCGACCCGGCCCACTCTGCGCCTCTCTTTGGCTTTGTTGTGAAAGTATTTGCTTGACAAGGGGCTGCTAGATGTGCTTCCTTTCTCTCGTGTCATTTTCCTTCCTTCTGTGCCTCGCACACAAAGCGGTACGGACGTGTGCGCCGTGCTGGAGAAAATGCAACACTTCGCTGTGAAGCAAATCCCAAACAAAGCCGTCTCCCACAACATAACAAGACAGACAGTGTTATGGGAGGGGTTTTTTTTATTTCCTACGCTCTGGAGGAGGAACACTCAACCTAATTTCTTTTTAACTGCCATCTGGAGAAAGTGACAGATTTCCACCAGCAATTCATGATGGAGTGATGCATAACAGGATTGAAGGGAGTTTTACTGAAGCAGAGGTGAAGTGGTTTGTTTCTCTCGATGTCAAAAACGGTAAGAAAAATCTGTTATGTAAATACTCACCCAAAGCACCAATAATAATATCAGAAATAGGCTCAAATTTGCACATTAGTGCATCTCTAACGAATACAAATCTTCAAGATACAAGCTGTGTGTTCAAACTGTTATTTAGATGCACTTTAGGGACAATTAAATAACATTTTACTCATGTTAATGTTTGAAACTAAAATATAAAGTTTGTCATTTCAAATTATTCCAAAGATGGGATCATACAGCAGAACAACAAAAAAAATAAAATATACACATGGGTATTAAATGGCATAGATGGAAGACGTAAACTTTGAACGTTTTCATGCACAGCTTACTTTCAGCAGGATTTCAGCCAAAGAGCCTATCATATGCAGGGCCCCATCCTTTTTCCTGGGGTCCGAACTGGGATCGGTGAGAATCTGGTAGCAGAAGCCCATTGTCTTTTGCAGTACCTGACAAAACGAGCAGCAACGGGAATCATTTCTTTAGCTCAGAATATGAATCGTAAAGTAAAAAGAAATCAGAATCTGCGCGTCTTAAAAATTCAGATCCCACTCACTTCTTTCCTCTTGTTGCAGGCGGTGAAGAGCAGCGTCTGGGCGGCCGTGGTTGGAGAGATGAAGTCCTCGAACACGTCTAACAGAGGACGACATGTTAGATAAGCTGTTAGTCATTGCGTTTGTGTTCAATTGCTTTCGGCTGACGGGCGGGTTCCTCACCGAACTTCATGCGGATGTACTCGTACGGATCCTCCTGCCAAAGCTCCTCGTCGGAATCTGTGTAACACATGAGGGGGAAAACCACATCCTGAATGATGCCCTGAAAAACAAGAGCAACAGGCAGAGGTTTAGCCCAACACAAGCCAGGATTTCTTGCAAAGACAAAAAAAAAAAAAACTTTAGTAAAGCAAAAGTGTCACCACACGATTCACATGCATCAAACAGATTACATTGACTACATGCATCGACAATAAAATGTAGAGTGTGGTGGAGACATTGTCATGATTATTGACTACAAAAGTTAACTGCAATAGATCTAATCAATGGAAAATGTTATAATGTGCTCTTCATCTCTTTTGTTCTTTAGATTGTGTCTGATGATCTGCATGATCTCATCATGATCTCATCATCATGCAGATGCATGATGAGATCATGCATCTGCATGATCTCATCAAGAGATTGGTCAAGGAGAACGCCTATTGTCCAATCAGGGAAATTGCCAGACCATCCCCCTGATATAACAATCAAGAGATTCCCACCTATTGTCCAATCAAGTCTCTCTTCTCTGACCAGAACATAAAAAAAGAAACCAGCTCCCCCGTTGGGTCAGAGCAGAACCCTGTATTTCTGTTCTCACCTTACAAGGTTTTAATAAATGTCTTATTTCTTCGCATCCACTCTTGTTAAAGTCATTTTTTTCCTTGACAGCAGTGACAAAAATCGCATAGCCCTCGTTTATGAGATGCCTAAATAAGCCTCACTGGTACCTGGATGTGTGGTTTGAGGTTTTTCCACGTCAAAGCGTGTGCTATTCCTTGATTGATGTAGTTAAGCGTCTGTTGGAGAACTCTGGGAGCAACGTACTGATTTTCCTTGTACTGGTATAAGACTTTCAGCAACACCTATAACACACAAGCACAAAAAAACATCCAGACTTAACTTCACCAGGCTTTTACACAGTAAAGTTTAATTTAGCCACTTGCAGTTTGACATTCTACCTGCTGGGCAGCCACTGCGTACTCCTTCAGGAAGAGTTCAGCAAACTCTGCGTACTCTTTGGTTGTGTTGCCGGGACTTCCGTACCTGCAGACGAGATTTGGGGAATAATTTTGCTTTCCTTTAGAAAGGGGATTAAATCAAAATGGTTGTGGGGATTTTTTTTGTTTTGGGTTTTTTTTAACCTCTCAAACAGTCGAGCCAAGATGTGAAGGGCCCATTTCTTGCATTTCCACCAAGGCAGCTCTGGTCGCTCGTCTTCGTCGATCTGCATCGTCTCCTGCACAGATCACGTTAGGAGAGTGTGTTCATGAAAGATTTAAAAACAAGACTCCTGCAGGTTTCAAGACACAAATTCAATACCTTTTAACACCATTAGCAGTGAAATTTAAGACTTTTATCATGACAGGAATGTAGAAAAGAACATTTTATGCAGTAGCAGTTGACAGAGTTGTTTAGCCCACAGTGAAAGCAGCTTTGTACAAGTTGGAGACAGAAGTGAAGAGGAAAGTTGCCCAGAAAAATTGACACTTTATCCATGATGGAAGCAAAAAGCTAGCTGGCCAGCTAGCTAGATGGTGGTAGCTACAGTAAGTCACAAAACACAATGTTTGCGCATGACTCAAACATTTGCCTGACAGCAAAGTCAGGCAAATGTTTCAAAAAGGCCAAAATTAAATAGTTCTGCCATGACAAAATGTAAGAGCCGAGTGAAGCCAACTTAAACTTTTAATAAATACCTTCATTTTAGGTAAACAAATTTAAGACTTTTATCGGATGCAGACACCCCATGTAAAATACACATAAAAAACAGAGAGGAAGTGGTAGACTTGATTTTCTTTTAACATTATATGAAAGGTGTTGTGAGCTTACTGGGGGAACGTCTCTGTCCACAACTGTCTTCAGGATCTCCATCCACTCTGTCAGGATCTGTCTGTTGATGAGCTCCAGTGGGAGATTATACTAAAGGAAAACAAGACGCTCATTTTAACAGAAAAGTCCCATCGCAAGAGCAAAAACCGACTTCAAGTCGACGCCCGTTTGCGGCGGTTAAACTCAGATTTGACGTGTACCTGAAAGAGAGCGTAGAGGATTTTGAAGATCTGCTTCTGAATGAGGACAGATTCGTTTGAGTGGTCCTGGAGCAGCTGGATGAAGCGGTCCTTAAGCATGGGCATGAAGATGTGCATGGCTGCCACCAGAGGCTGCCTCTCTTCTGGTTTCTTATATCTGAGTCAAACATGAGCACAAGTGTTAATTCTGCCACAAAACATGGCGAGAGAGAGAGAGAACAGAAGACATCCGGGATGAAGAGCCAGGACTCACTCGTAGTTTTTGACGAGCTGGTAGAGGCAAAGCAGGATGCCCAGCCAGGCTAAACTGTTGTCCGACTGCAGGTAGAAGCCGATCTTGTCCACGATGCTCGTCCACTTCCCGGGGTAGTCGTGCTTGATGATGTGGTGAATACATGTCGTCAGCTGGACTCTGGTGGAAGCCGATTTAGAAAGCGACAAAATATGAGGCGCGAACGGGGAAGGGAAAGATGGACGCATGACAAAAATCTAATTAAATCTGAGCTCCTTTAGCTTAACTGAGCCAGCAGGGTTTGTGGTTACCTGATGCGCTCGGGGGACTGGATGATTGCCTCGACTATGTTATCCCGGATGAACTGCCTGTCTTCCTCTGGGATGTTATTAACGGGCGGCTCTGTGCCAGCAACTTCTCCATCACTCCAGTGCTGGATGATTTTGTTCTTTAGGTAAATCACACCTAAAAGAAGAAGCAAGCACAACGCTCAGGCTATCTCAACACTTCCAAATTGAAGAAATCTGACAAAAACCTCCAGATCCTACTTCACTTTGCGTCTAAACTGTAGAAAGAAACTCTTCCCTCGCTGAGTGGTTTTGAATGCGACACCAACGTGAGCTCGCGGTTGCATGACACACGGGTAGAGGCATTTGACAAAGCAGAGATGAGAACGCAGACGTCAGAGTGCTGACACAAATGTCTCCACCGCTGGTGATTATAATCCGGCCCATCAAGGCTGACAAAGCATAACCCCCCCCCAATCCTACACCACCCCTTCTATTCACCTCCAACCAGTGCAGCACAAAACACTCGTTCAAGTAGTCAAATGTTTTGGTGTTTTCATATGAAAGCGAGATAAAGATTTGGGAATAACCAGGAGTCTAATGCGAGTCAGCTTTCAGTTTTAATATAACAATAACCCTTATGAAGGGGGGAAACTCCCTGACAAATCTGAGCCGTTTGGAATTTGGTAACCGGGTAATTTACTACATCTGAATGTTGCCGTATTAGAGCCTTACCTTAAAGTGCAGCTACGAATGTGTGAGAGTTAAAAAAAATGAGCCAGTTTGAACTAACAACTTTCAAACATGCATTCTTCTCCCCATTCAGTAACATGTGACTGAATCAAAACAAGTTCTAGTTCTACTTAGCAATAGTGTGGGTCAGGAAGGCCCTTTAACCTCATAAAAGCAGCCATGACTTATCAATGCTAGTAGATCCTAATTAAACTTGAGCACGGGTCTACGCTCGCATGGAAACATTAATAGTCAGAAACATTTCAGCAAAGAGGTTATTCAATTTGAAAACAAAATAAAATAACTAATCACTATTGCTCTTTTGTTCCAGAGCCCTGATCAAATCGCTAAAAACTTGATGTAAGCGCAGTTGCCAGGCAAATACTTCAGGATTTCACAGTGGCAATTTAATCCTTAATCATTTCATAAATATGTGTATGATATGTAATTCTGGCATGCGGTACATAGTTACTGAAGGGTATTTACAACATGTGCAGCTCTGGCTTTTGTTTACTCTAAAACAGTTGGCAAGATGGAGCCTCACCTGCTTGCCTGACCGGCAAATCCAGCTGATCAGTCATGGTGACACGCAGCAGAGTGGACATGAAGTTAACATGGGTGTGAGCCTGCGAGAGAAAAAAAACCCAGCCGATTATGGTCAGACATGGCGATCTTAAACATAATGCAGACTTTAGTTATACAGCCCAGAGGTTCCGACGTAGCAGTTTGAATTTTTCCAAAGCAACTTGGGTGAAAGGGCCAAAAAAAAGGCAAGTGGAATATGTGAAACAAAGGTGTTTAAATGCTTATACTTGCTTAAACTGTGACTGAGCAGCTAAAAACAAAAACAGAATGCACAAAGAGTGAAAATAATTAGTATCTTAAATTGTACAGTATTGACAAATTAGTAAAAACAAATGAAGCAACTATATGAAAAAATTCCAACTCTGCTGAAAGAAATTTTGCAAAACATTACACATCCTTTAGCACACAAAAAAAAGATTACGTTATTTCACCAAGTACATTTCTGCACAAGAGCAAAAAAAAAAAGATGTCTTGCTTTAGATAGCACCGGCACATGAATGGGACAAAATAAGTACGCGAGCATAAATACAGTGGTATGCCAAGCTCTTTGCAACAAACACAACCCAACAAGCATCAGTAAATTCTTTCAGTCTCTCTGAAGCGACTCTTTGTCTATCCGTCTTTGGACTCTAATCGACTGAATCCCAAATCTTCCCCTCAAAAAGGCCTGCAGTTTGTTATCTTTTTTATGATTCATTTGATTTGATTTCTAGAGGTCTTTATACCTCAGGCCCCAGCTTTGGGAACCACTAGTTAAATGCACCAAAAAAAAAAAACCACTAGCAGGACTTCATGAAAAAGTCTTAAGTGTAGGAATGGACATCAGAATCCACACATTTATTCTGATCTCTGCAGACATTTTATTTAAACATAATCCCAATAGGCTGAGCTGGAAGACAAAACTATTCTCTCTGCTCTGCCATTCAAGTGAACCATCAATGTGGGTGTAGGGAAGGAAAAAAAATAAAAACTTGCCCTGAGCACAGCCAAAAATATACTTGAGATGTTTGAGTAAGTAGAGCAAAACACGAACATTTGTCATCATCTCCATTATTGTTTTGATACAAATCACAAAAATGTATTGTGGCACACCTGAAACTAAAGCAAAACAAGCCAACAAGGGAAATTAGAACTAAGATCGTGACTGAAGCGTGATTTTGTAAACTCTAAAACAGAACCCGATTCTATTTTTCTTTTAAAGTGGGGTCTTTCAAAATAGTCGAGATGTTTTTGCAAAACACAGAGGAAACAAACAATATGCAAACTGTTAAAGTCGTAGACATTGGCATTTTAATTTCTCAAAGAAATAAAAGGATTCCTCATACTTATGGCATAAATACAACTGTTTTTTTACATGGTAAGTTTTAAATCCATTGGTGTTTCTAATAGTGTTTTCCCCTTTGTTGTTAAATAATATTAAAAGACTAATTTGTCATTGGAGCTATTAAATGTGAGGAATATTTTATGGCAACCAATTTCTATACATTTCAAGGGATTTCTGGTTTATTCCTTTTTGTCACCATCCTTCAAATCAGTTTTCTTCCCATCACCCTGATCATAATTAAAAACTTAAAGATGATCAAACCACATAAAGACCAAGTGGGTACTCTTAAAAAGGCCAGCGTGCTTTGGAGAATGTTTCACCCAGTTAAGTAAATACTGGATGAGAACCTGGTAATCATTATTATTATTAATAAAAATTCAATAACCACTACAGTCTGTGTGGTTATTTACAGTCTGTGTGCCTAAATGACTTCTGCAAGTCATTTAGGCAGATAAAGACTGAACCTCTACTCCAAGTTACGGTGCGTCGTCACTACATTCCTTTAAAACGGCATAAAGAGACAAAACACGACTATGTGTTTAAAGCAGGGCATTTAAATGGAGTCTAAGGGCAGAAGACGAACCGAGTTGGTGGACTTTAAATCTGAGCTTCCGCGTGTTTGCTTGACATATACGAACCAGCTACCTGTTCGCCACTAACTAACGTAATCAAAGTAAAACAAGCATCAGATCGATAATGAACTGTGTCGTTTCCATCATCTAAAGCAACACTGTGCACAGATCCGAGCGAATCACAGTGACACGTGAGCAGAAGAGGCAGCTATGTAGCGGAGCTAGCCGATATTAGCCGCAGAGCTACTATTCTTCCTCTTCATGGAAAGATTAGAAATGTTCCAAGAATTCCTACAGCTTTACTGGTTACCAGATAAGCCGGAGGTACGGTTTTGAGCTTATGTGGGCTCCGACACGGTTTTAGCTGTATCAAAACAGGAGGAAGCTACAGAAATGACCCGTACACTTCACCAGAACTGGTTAGCTTGTTTAGCATTAGCAACACAGCTGGCTTCAGATGAAGCTAATAGCGGTTACTGTTATCGCCATTTAAAAAAAACAAAACCTTCCTAGTTAGGGGCTTGTAGTAAGAAGCTGGCAACACATAAACCCGAGGTAATACACAGGACACGAACCGACAGAGATTCCGTGCTTGATATATGAAGCTAGGGGCAGCAGAGCCCGGTGTGCGTGATGGCTGCATCTTTATGTTTGTGGACGGCCGAGGCCCGAGTTCAGAGCCGCGCCACAATCTTGACATCACCGCAAACAGCTAACCTCAACTTTTTACCTCGTTCAGCTGTCGCTCCGCGGCCTCCCGCAGGTTTGGGTCCATCGTCCCCCGAAGGGCCTCGACCAAAGACTCTGGATCCATCGCGAAAACTCTGTTTGCGGCTCGGATTTTAATATTTCAGAGGTCTCGTCAGTTCCCAGTCACTGCGCACATGGACGCACGGCTCTCGGGTTACCCGGCGCGAAAGGAAGCAGTGAATGAAGTACCCGGATAGATCAGCGCCAAATTTGTGCTACACGAACATCCGGCTGCAGCTGCGTCACTGTGGGAGTTGTAGTTTAGACACTGTCTGTTTTCTTAGAATATTTTGTTTACAACTAAACGTTATCTGAGATATTTTAAAAGTCTGAAATATTAATATGCTTCTAAACATCACATCAAAATAATTGTTATTTAATAAAAAACATAGCAAGGGGACTAGTTTCCATTGAAATACATAGAGATAATTTTATTTTTACTATTTTTTGTGTATTAGGACAATTCATTAAATTAACTGTAACAAGACCCTGAGATGATGCACTTGTGATTTTATTATTAATCAATTGGAGCTTGATGACAATATTTTGTTTTTTCTTAGAACATTTTGTAATGATTTTTATCTTTTCTTATTTTCTCTTTTTTTTGCTCCTTTATATCTTTGCAATTGCTTGTTGTCACATACATATCTCTCTTCCTGTTGGAATTTATAACATACTGTCACCTAGTGCTACTTGTTCGACATGTTTAGCAGGAAATATTTTTGTGCTTTTCTGCTTTATTTGCATACTTTTTATATCTGCATACTTTTTTATATGTGTTTTTTTTATTGTTGTTGTTGTGGTTGTCTGATTTTTCTCTTTATGGATTATTCTCCTACAAATAAATTGGAACTAGATTTAAGTAAGGACCATTTTCCAAGCCATTCTGAAAAAATAAAGGCCACAAACGTCCATCATGATGACTTGTCATGGTTGATTTTTCAAACAATATCAGACATTCTTTTGTAACAGTGGCTCCAAAAATCCTTATATACCATGGCAGTGATAAAATAGTTTTCTGATAAATAGCTGCCTTTCTCCGTTGTTGGAATTTCAACTGCTTCCTTCAAACAACAACTTCAAGGTATTTTAGGTTGAATGATTTCCGTGTCATTGCTAAAACTTTTTATTGAATGTCACTTTGGATTGTGAAAAAGCATGTGGGGTAACTTCTGGAGTATTTTCTAGAAGTACAATCTCACCAAAATGCATAGAATATAAAAGAATGTAATAAAAATATCCTTTATTTTCAATGAAGGAATTCAGTAAGCAGCAAGTTAGGGTAAGTGGGGTAGGCATGTTCACACAGTGGTAAATACCTAACAGCCTATACAGAAAGGCAAAGTTACATTGTGAGCCTGCTTTTAATATTTAGTACAATCTCTTACTGTCATTAAAATATTTATCTTGCAATTACATGAAGTCATGTATTTGGATTCAAGCACAAGTTATTTTTACTTTTTATATACTCAAATATCTTGTCAATTATATAAAATAGACTAAAAATTAGGCAAAATGAAAACTAATTTTGTATCTTTCCTTCCTATCTAACCATAAATATTCAAATGAACTTTTATCCTTTGTTTTTTTGAAAGTTTTCGATTTTCAGATGAAGCTAAAACAAGATTAACTTGTTTATGCTGTAAGTTCACCTATGCTACTGCAGGGGGCGCTGCTGTGGGTAGTTGGGGGTTCGCAGCTCGACGCGTGGAGGTAAAAGGTCACTCTGTCTAACGTGTCATCAGACTGACACCCGGTGTCACTGTGCCCGGGTTTCTGCTGATTCACGGATCCATATACTGAGCATCTACCTTCGTAACACCCGTAAAAAATGGCCAAAAAGCGGAGAGATGTACGAGACTTGGACAATTTGTCCTCATCGGCGGAGACGGAAGTAAAGTCTGGCGACAGAGACTCTCAGCTTCTGAAAGGTAAGTTCCCTAAAGAGGCTAACTGTTGACCTGAGAGGAAATGAGATTGAATACCTGTTGGTAATACAAATTAGGCAACACACTGGGCTCCGGTCTTCTTATTTACACGAACATAGGTCGGTATTGAAGAGCAGGAGCTAAAGTTAGCCACAGCCACTAGCCAAGTTAACTAGTGAAAAATTACCCTGGAGCGATGACTTCGATGTTAGCATGATACAGTCAAAGATAGTAACGGTACTTCTTTCTTTTCGAAATAGCAACCCGTGGCAGCTGTAACTATAACATTAAAATTATACGACATAATAACGTTTTACCTCCAATGATTAGATAAATAGTTTAATATATTCGTTGAACCATTTTCTTGATCTTTAGGGGTAGTTAACTAACTAACTAATAATGCTTTATGTCCTGAGAAATCTACAGACGTAAAACAAACCGGAAGCTAATCAAAGGAACTATGTTCACCACTCGAGTTAGTTCTCCGATGCTTGGTTACAATTTTAGACATTGCTGGAATGCTGTGGCCGTTAACATATTTATTTGCATGAAGTTGTAAATTATAGGTCATTTAATTTAGACTTGTACATTATATGGAGTTGCAATGGTCCAAGGCTTAGCAAAATTAAAAGGGCAAAGGGTGCCAGAGCTGCACTGCCTGTAGAGTCATGATACTCCCACTGCCATGCATTCATGTCTTTTACACATGTTGTATTTATGACTCTCATTGCCTCATTGCAGGGTATTTTGACATTAACTGGATCAGATACGACCATTCTAAGAACATGATTGCAGCAATTTGATGTTGAGAACATTAGAATAGTGTCAGAGGCTCTGGGTTATTGCAACTTGGATATCAGCATAAGCAACAATTGCATTGCAATAACCTATGTTAAAATATCTTATCTTGAAAATATCTTTATTTTTTCAATAAAAATTTCTGGCATTTTAAAGAAATATGAACTTAGTAGTGGTCTGCTTAAAATAGAGGCTATTTGTACATTTTCTTGGCATTTTACATAATTTGCGTAGGGTTTCTTTCCAGAATTCCTGGAATTTTCTATACCAGGAAATTTTGTTGGCTGTTGTGTAAAGCACAAACAGCCTCTTGTTGTGTTAAGTTAGTAACTTTCTGAAGTTTATATTGCCTAAATGTCCACTTCACTCTCTCTAGGTAAAGATATTCTAACACTTGTTTCTTTATTTAAGTAAAAATAGATAAACTATTGCGGACTGAATTATGGTTTTGTAACAATATAATGTATCTATCATTCAGAGCAAAAGGTGTCTTCAATCAGAAGAGTCAGCTTAGCCCGGCACTTTTTACCCCTAATTCTTGAGTTGGTTTGTTACTTTTTTTTTTTAGAATTTCTGTTTCATTTTTCCACCTGTTTTTAGCCATCATACATTTTTAACGAGTTTGATTAAACAGAAGAATGCTAAAAGGTTTTCAGAATAGCATGCTATCTTGAGAAAGTCCTTAAATAGTTGTATCTTTCCTGAAGCTCCATTAAATGAGCTGTGACAGCAGCAGCAGGAGTCTGTCCCACATGAGAACCAGAGCTCCCTCAGGGACCTCAACAAGTGATGCAAAAGACTTAAACGAATGACTCAAAACTCCCGAGGAGCAGGATTATCTGGTTTTTGCAGTAACTATCATTTTCTTTCGTCACAGAGGCTCAACAAAGTATAGGTGGCTCAACACGCATGTCTCTGCTAATTCTGGCATTGATATTTGCCTGCGCTGCCTCAGTCATGTACTTGGTCTACAGGAACTTCCCAGAACTTCCAGAGTAAGTTGCTGTTTGGTTTAGCAAATTTTATGCAGGCTATGTGTTGGGGGTGGCAGCATCAGACGTTGTACCTTTTAGTGTGAGTTGTTATTAATAATAGCACTCTACTGTTTTAATTCTTTACTGTTGAATAGAATCATTTCCTTCTAGTTTAGAGGCTTGCTTTCACTGACACTAAGATAATCTTTTGATTGAAATGCTCAGTCCTTTTTTCTCCTGACCAGTTTTCAAAGAGCTTCAGATTTTAATATGACATTTTACTAATAACATGATCAGACGTTGCTTACAGTGGGGAAATGATGAGCAAAACTTAAAGTTAAAATGAACCTGTCAGCTCTTGTGTTAAACACAGATAAAGGGTTTATGTCAGTATTTAAAATGAAGGAGAGAAATGTTTCTGATAAGAGCAAGAAATGGATTCCAACAGCAGAACATCTGTCCAAACATGATCTAACTGATGACTTATTACAAGTAAATTAAAAACTATAGCTGCATCATACTTTCATTCAGTCATACTTCCTCACATTTTACTTTGATTACCTCAAAACTATCGAGTGTTTAAAACATGTCATGTTTAGAGGAGTAGCAGCGCTAAAGGAGGGACTCTGCTTTTTATCTGAGAATACATGATTAGAATTTTTTTCCGAATTGCAATTGTCTTTCTTTTATACAGTGATGAAATGGAAAAAATCAAGATTCCTAAAGACATGGATGATGCCAAAGCATTAGGAACAGTGTTGTCCAAATATAAAGACACCTACTACACCCAGGTATTGGTGGCATACTTTGCAACATATATTTTGTATCCTTAAATAGAAAAAAAATCCCTTTTTCACTAATGAATTTTGGTTTGTGTTTTTTGGCATTTATTCATTAATTTTGATTAAGTTTTGTTTTGAACTTGGTGTGATATTGTTACGTATGGCTGTTCTCTGATTATTTTTCTCCCTTCCATTGCTTTTCACTGTATAAAAAGTGTTTCAATGGTTTGTAAAGTTGTTCACCTTAACACTTGAGTCAGCCTCCAGACGTTTGCTATCCCTGGATCGATCTTCCTCAGCATCCTGTCTGGCTACCTTTACCCTTTCCCTTTGGCTCTTTTCTTAGTCTGCTTGGTGAGTAGAAAAGCTGTGGAAAATAAATTTGAAACGAGCCTTGCATAGTGATAAATACATTTATACAAGAATATGCACATCCAGGATGATCAATGTCTTTTTTTGTTATTTTATTGTATTTCTACAATTAAACATAAAAATCCATCAAATCGTTTTTTTATTTTTTGCCAGGCAAAATAGTTTTTCAGAAAGACTTATTTACATGGCTTACATTTAACTTATATAACTAGTAAGATTAAACTTTGTTGCAGCTATTAAAATAGTCTTCCTTAAACACATTCAATTATTATTATAGTTATTATAAAATTTCTGACTTGGTTCACTACATGAATGTGCCGCCACTGGTTTTATTATTTTCTCTGCCCGTCTTTCAACACTTTTAAGTTTTCTATATTCTAACGATCTGTGTGGAAACTGTTTTGCAAAAAATAATTCATAAATGTGCTCATAGTAGCGAGTGTTGTGGTTGGAGCGTGAAAACCCCAAACCCTCAGTGTCATCTTTGGAACTTCTTGGTGTGGTTTCTAAATAACTGCACAACTGTTTGATGTTAAGTAAGCTAAGTATACAGCTGCTGGTTGGAGATGGACAGTATTCTAATCTGCTGTTTATTTATTTATTTATGGTTCTTTCCCTTTTATGTTTTATTATATCGTCATTTCTCTATTCTTCTGGCAGTGTTCTGGACTAGGCGCTTCTTTCTGCTATATGTTGTCATATCTGGTGGGCCGACCGGTGGTCTACAAATACCTCACAGAGAGAGCGCAGAAATGGTCCCAGCAGGTAATAATTCATAACTAGAACATTCTTGAAGAAATTTAACTGGGGCCTGCCAACGTGTGCCGTCGGTTGGAGAATTCTGAAGACGTAGAAACAAACTTAAAATACAAAGTTAAACTGCAATTAAATTGTTATAATTTTATGAATTAATGACTAGTCTATGAGTGAAGCAGTCATAGCTCTAGAGAAATATAGTGAAACTGTTGGGTTTTTATTTTTCTATATGTTGATTGAACTGTGAATGTTTTGAAAAGTTACCTTGTTGTGGTAATGTTTTACCAAGGTAGGAATAAGTTTCTTCTTTTTTTTTTTCTTTACTTGTTGGCAGGTTGACAAGCATAGAGATCATTTAATCAATTACATCATCTTCCTGAGGATAACCCCCTTTCTCCCAAACTGGTTCATTAACATCACCTCTCCGGTCATCAACGTGCCTTTGGGGCTGTTCTTCATCGGCACCTTCCTCGGTAACATCCTGTGTGCTTCCTATTTCATTTTCCTTTTGGTGAGATGGGTTGTTTCTGACTTGCTTGCGTTTACCCCGGCTGCTCGACAGGAGTGGCGCCACCGTCCTTCGTAGCGATCAACGCCGGAACAACGTTGTACAAGCTCACCACAGCCGGCGAGGCCGTGTCCTGGAACTCCCTGGCCGTGCTCGGCATCCTTGCCGTTCTCTCCATCTTGCCCGTCTGCTTCCAGAAAAAGCTGCAGCAGAAACTCGAGTAGGACTCTTCGAACACCTCAGCATCTCATTCGCCGACTGTCCCTGCGGTTCCCTTTTGCTTGGATCAGGACCTCAGCCGTCGCAATGTAGCTGCTTTTGAGTCAGTGTCGTGCGCGGCTGCCGGCGTGCCGTTTGTGGAGAAGTCGTAACAAGCACTGACTACAAAATGCATGCTGTGGTGGATATTTTTGTGTCTAAGCAACGTGTAAACTACTTCTGTGCAGAATTGCTTTCTGTGACTCAAGTTGCTGATTCTGGCACAGTTTGTAAATAAGAAATTAGATTTGTTTGTTTTTATTTAAGGCACTGCTTATTTCTGATTCTTTCCAGACAAGTACAGGTGCTACTGGTAGGATGCGTTCATGGTTTTGCTGCAGTACACAGGTTGTTATTCTGTCTGCAGCAGTGCCATTAGTATCTTATGGAAACTGTAGTGAACATCCACCTTTAAAGTCACCAGAGCAATGGTTGCCTATGTCTAGCTGAACAACACCTTCCAATGTCTTTAATTCATGTCTTTAATTCTATTAATATTTATTTGAACATTTTTGTGTCTGGTTTTATCTCAATTATCTGTACCACCACAGCAATAATGTTACACTGTTCTGTTTTGATTTTAGGTTTTTGAATGCCTAATGTTTTTTAGGTTAAAAATGGATGTTCTAACTAAAATTGTGCCTGGAGTCACTGCCACACTGTTTTCCTTTAAACCTCTATGTACATATAAGCAGCCTAAAGAAGGACTTAGCTTTTTTTCCCCCCAAGCATGCCCCAGGTTAATGCTTCATTTCCTGAGAAGATTTCCAGGGATTGATTCTCTTCTGTTATCTTTAACTTATTCAAAGTAAATATTGATAAGAGGGGGCTTATGCTATTAAGAGGCCTGTATTTGTACACTTAAAAACACTGTTGGCTTTGAAAATGGAACTTATGCATTTGGTGAGGAAAATCAATAAATAATGATGAATGCAATCTTATTCCATTTTCCTATATAGTCAAAAACCTCTAACTTCATATTTCTCTCCCCAAAAAACAGGTACATTTTGATTGCTATTTCAATTATGTTTTCTACATAGTCCCATTACCAGCCACAGACTGAATATTTATTTATTCTTAAAGGTATTTTATTCCTAAAATGAAGATAATTTTTGTCATCCCATTTTTCATTTATTTAAATTGCAGTATTACTCTGTCCTGAGTAGTGAAGTCCTTCTGTTTCTGTAACAAACATAAGTTTATTTCTGTCCTGACTAAGCTTTTTTTTTTTAAATCACCAATTAAAATAATTTTACTTTGCAATTAAAGTGTTGTCTGTAAAAAGAGTATGTTTCTTTTTTTCGTAGATGCTTGATGTTGAATTTCTCAAGTATGAAGTTTTAATGGATGGGTTAGTTTATTGCATTCTTTGTGTCTCGCATCTCTATTGTCTGCTTTACTTCAAATAAACAAACCTTTAAATAGAGCAAGAGATTTCGCACAATAAAGTGTGAATAGTGCCACCAAGTGGTGATGATTGGTTATTCAGGGCATTCTTTCATATTCAAGTTCACTGGCAGAGCTTTTCTGAGGGACGACCGACAATTTCGTTTTTTTAAAAAAAAAAAATGATATTATGAAAATGTACAGATCAGAGCCCCTGTCCTGCGTAGCAGAAATAATTTGGTCCTGTGTCTAGATATTTTAGAAAACGACTAAATAACGTTACATTTTAATAACTACAATAAGAATGCCTATCTATATCAGAAACCCTTTGATTCCGACATCCTCTTCAGAAATAAAGGAAGATAGCAAAAATATACTCTGCAGCCTTTATTTGTTTAAATAATAATTGGGGACGGACATCTGTGCTGACGTGTTCTGAAAGCTGAAAATGTTGCCACTGCTAGACATGATCAGGCAGATCATCAATTCAAAAACCTTTGAATTGATGGCCATGAACATTATTTCAAACGTTTCCCAAGCATTTCACAGAAATATTCTCTCTTTAATATTCACAAGTTCCTAGATGTATTTAGGTTTCAAATTTATTTCAAATGCATTAAGATGGGTTAACTTTTTAGGTATTTAATCTTCGAAGAAAATTTATTTGAGACAGTTACTCATGTAAGTTAAATTTGTTCGTTAATTTAGAAGCTAATTTTAGAAATCTAATTCAATTCTCATTTTAAAGCTATTGCTAATTTTAAGAGCCCAATAAAGCGCTTTTTGAATCGATTCCTTGGAGCTTTTAATTTGAAGGGTGTTTTTATTTTGAAGGGGCCGTGAGCGGATGTGTGCGGATCGGCTGTGCCTACTGCGGGTTCAGCAGCTAAATATGAGCGCAGCTTTTCGAGCCTCGCAGTAGCGTCGCGCACGTAATGGCCAGGAGAAATCACTTCTCCGAGTTACTTTAATATGCTCGGTGTTCCAGGTGTGAGGGCATCACCGGACCAGTCTCAAAATGACCACCGGCTTCAGCTCCGGTTCCTCCCGGTTCGCAGATTATTTTGTGATCTGCGGACTCGACACCGAAAGCGGGCTGGAACCCGACGAACTGTCCGGTAAGCCTATTAGCCGTTGGGATAAAATGTCGTGTTGATGCTGGGCGAAATAAGGGAAAACTACATTGTTAAACGTGTGTTGCTAAAAAAATTTTTTCCCTTTTGGGGCTCGTTTTTTTCTCTTGTACTCACTCTTGTTTGTGTGTTTTTTAAGATGTAATGTCGACTGTTGAGGTGAAAACGGATGGAGTATAATAACGCTGGGCCTAGCTTACCTTCTCTCCGCCTGTTTGTTTGTAACGCTCGTTTAGGATCGACGGGATTACTGACTGGTTATTCCTCCTTATCTCATTTTAATTCAGTGGTTGTCCTTAACCTCCTCTCTGTCCGTGTTGGGGTGTGTTGTAATAAACATTTTAAGGTGAAAAACAGCTTTATATGCACTTTAGAGCTGAGTACGTATATTTGTTAACAGTTATATGTGCCTGTTACAATCATGTAAAGAGAAGACATGAAAATAGTCCTGCACACATGATGTAGTTCAGCCTGTCAGATGCCCCCTATACAACACCAGCATCCACCAGAGACACGCTGTACTTGTAACATTTTTAAAGGGCGCACCCTTCCATTCAAAAACAATGACATAAAAATAGCTTAAATGCCTAATCTTAGCACAATAGTCCATCACACATTTGTTCCCCCCCCCCTGATGGACCCCTTTTATTGTTTTGTTTCGCTTTTTTTCCTCAGCAAAAGTATTGTGATTGAAAGAGACATCTGCAGCATATAGTTTGGGAGCTGAAGTGATGGGGTACAAGTAATTGAGACTTTCAAGGGAAAATCTTCACCCCGGCCTCCCACTGTAAAGAAGATTTGATTGTTTTTGTTATGCTTGGGGGGTGGGTGGGGGGGGGGGCACTTTGCTGCCATGGCGAGTGATTAGTTTAAATGCAATGATGAAGTGTGGTGAGTGGCCAACACTGAGTACAAGTGATTGGCACATTGGTGTGGCGATGGTGATGTCAGGGCAGGCATGTGGTATTAAATCACCAGATCTCGGCTCAACTGACGTGCAGGGCTGATGTTTGCCTCCGAAATCAAAACACAAACTGAGTAAACATCTTTTTATTGCCTGCTGACAATGAAACAGTCTGTTGGTACTTTAGACAACAACTGTGCTAGTGTGCAGCAACAAATGCAACTAAATATTTTGAATTCAAGGATACCTTACCTTAGACTTAAGAAGCCTAATCACCGTTTTCAAATTTAAATACCGCACTTTATATCTTGTGCCTTTGTTAGCAAAGTCTGCTTTGGGAAATTTTTAGGTCTGTTAATTTCCTTTAAATGTTTTTTTTTTTTTTGCTGTTTCATGACATTAAGCTTTGTAAAATGGACCAGACCTATTAATGTCAGGGTTTTCCATACTAACGCCAATGTGTTAACAGCACTTTATGGGGAAACCCTGAATACTGAAGAACTAACAACCGGCGTACTGACCTCAGATTATATCTTTAAGACTATATTTGCATTCAAATGTCCCATTATGCTTATTAATACTGAAACTTCTTCTTCTGGTTTGTAAAAACGACTCTTTTCGACTTAAAATGGGTAACTACTGGTGCCAGAATTCCATTATTTTCAGTCTTGTTTAATTGGGCAACCTTGAGCATTTTGCTGTCTGAAAACAGGAACCAATTAAAATTTGTGACATTTTCCTGTTATCTTGTTTCTATCTTATGCAAGTGTGATTTATTGTGACTCGACAGGTAGTGAATGGCCTGTGGGGCTACAGTAGCTGAAAGAAACTTCTTCTCTCCTTAAAGTGATAACCACACCAAAAATCTTTTTAGTTTAAGGGTAATGTACTTCTCCTTTTTACTTCCTTTCTCAAGTTTCTGTTTACAGCTTTAAGGACAAATTCGCTGAGTATATAGGATGAACTAAAACTTAATCATGCAGTCTCCTTTTTGTAACCAGGCACTATGGTTACCTAGATATTAAAATTTCATCCTTTATGGTGACACCATTTTCAATGTCACAAAAACCTTTGTTTTGGAAGGACGGAAATCTTTCTAGAAAACGCCTCCAGAAACACACAACTAAAGGCAGTATAAAGATATTGACACTATTTTTATTGGGGTAAGACCAATGAATAGAAGGCAATTCAGCACCCATTTAGAAAAAAATATATAAATTGAAAGTGTTACTTTCCTGTAAAGCAATACATTAAACACACCCTTCATAAAAAGTATGTATGTTGAAGTCACTTAAGCAGTTAATTGGAAATATCTTTTTTGTTATGAAATAAGCAGAGGTGGCCCATGCAAAACATGTTTACAGTGTAGAAAAATCCAGTCTGTACAAATGAATGAATATACTTTATTAACCCTACTGGGAAATTCACAAAGTATTTAGCAGCAGACCTGTTCAGTTTGTGGTAATTTTTGCGCCTTCTGCTTTTTTTTTCTTTTTTTATGATCAACTTCAATAAGCTAGATTCATAAAAAGTCAGATTGCCCTGAGTTCTGACTGGTTTCTGCTCACTGTTGTTGACACATTGTCATTTTAACATCGCAATAGGGCTATCAGTAAGTTGTCAAAATTTAAATAGAAAGCGTTATGCCGTGTGGTACAACTTTACTTCTAGAATAGGCAAGAGCTTTACATAGCTTCTTACATTCATCTTAAACAACGGCGCTTCTGTATTTAAGACGCTTCACTGGCATAATGGTGCTAGCAAAGCTAGCATGATGACTTACTGGCTTCCTTCAACTTTTTTGACTTTCCTGTCTTGTAAGCGATACACCGCCAGTCCAAATGTTTGCTTTTTTTCCCCACTGAATAGAGACACAAAGGTTCTTCTCCAGATGTGCTTGCCATGTTGTGGAAGTTGAATTACACTGTAGATGAAAATGTGCTAACCAACTGTCGATTCCTAACAGCACGTTGCTGTTTTGATTCTTATCCATGATTGTTCAGGTGAGATCTTGCAAGTGAGGGAAGTGAGTGTCTGTGTCATTCTGCTACTGTGCAGCATTCTGTACCAAATACTGATTTTTGTATCAATATTTAATGCAAAGTAGAGTCTTTTTAAAAGTCTTTTTAAAAAATATTATGTTGACAACTATACTATGCACAATCTTAAGCAGACACGAGGTTGTTTTGTTTTCTGACCACTGATTAGTTTTGAAGTTCATCTCGTCTGCTTGTCTTCTGTTTTAAGTTGGCTTTAAAATTAATGTTTGTTAGAAAATTATAATTCATTATTTACACAACACAGTGGAAGCTAAATCTAATATATTTTTTCCATTAAGCAAAAACAATACGTTTTGTGGTTGTAACACGAAAGAAATCTATGAAATATGTGTGGGCAGAAGAAATATTGTATTCCTGTTTTTCAGAATGTTCTTTAGTGTGACTAAATAGTGACTTTTTTATTGTGGTCGATCAGATCAACGTTATTTTCATAGCTAGTAGATGGCAGCATGACCTGTGTGTCAGACGTACAGAATCACTTTTAAGATTCCTAAAAATGTACCTTACTGTCACTGTGTATGATTTTAAAAAATCACCTTTTTTTCTAAGTTGACTTCATTGCATAGGAAGTGCATGTTTTCCCCAGGTGTGTGATAAGACTTCTTTTAAGTCTCTGTGCAGCGACAAAAAATGCAACCCACCGAAACCTTGCTCAGACGCACAGCCTGGAGCTTTGAGGTCAAACATTGCTGATGTTCTACTTACAGCCCTTTGTTGCTGTTTTACTGTAGAAAGAGGTTAGGGGCTTGCCCTTATCAACTGTTTCAGTTATGACTTGAAGAAAGGAAATGGTGTGGAAATTCCATTGCCACTGGCTGCAGATAAACGTTTGTTGTAAATATGATGTTCCTAGAAGTTCTCATTTTTGCCAAGTCAGGAATAAATAAATGGCTTTGCAAGAAGGTTTCAGTTTTCTAGCTGCAGTGGATTCGATTTTCTTTGACAAGTGCTGCATGTAATTTTTCAGAATGCACATGAGAAGAAAAAAATACTCAGGATCTTCATAAGTAATGTTGTTTTTCTGTTATCTCTAATAAGGTTACCTGAGTCAGTTGGGTAGAAATGCAAAAAGGGGATTTCTGTAGCTGGTTGCTTGTTGAAAGGTCAGCATCCCTGAGTTGTTTCGGTCATGATTAGAGATGAACCAGTCAATCAGCCACCGACGAGAATTGGCCATTTTTTCCCTGATTGGCTCTGATGTGTGGTCAGCGGGTAAAATGCTGTAAAATCCGACAGATTTTTTCTGCTACTCGGTACATGTTTCAAAACTAAGATCAGTGACCAGATTTCTAGAAATGCTTTGATCAGATGGGTTTGATCATGTTTGACTGAAGAAATATGTTTTGATTCAGAAACAGGGAATCTTATAATTCCTATTTGTTTTTTTTAAGGATGGGATTCATGCATTTCAAGTCTATTAAAGAAAACCCTGCTCTGTTTGTCATTCTGCATTTTCAAAAGTTTTAAAATCCAAACATTTGAGGACCACTGCTTTTGCCGTTCTGTTATTCCGAACATTGACATTGAACGACTTAACTGAGTCTAGGCTGCTAACTTGGCTGAAACAAACTGCTGGCTGGTGATTGATACTGTGAATGAAATAAGCAATCTCTTTTTCTTTCAGTTGGGTTTTCTCCAGGGAATTAAATGAAACTCTTTGTGTGATTTATTCTTAATATGATGTGAAGTTTTAACTCATGTACAGTGAGGGGGGGGGGGGGGAACAACAAAGAAATGGATTCAAAAAATGTCTTTCGGCACAGCGTTTGGCAGCACACTTAGGACTTGATTTGCATATGTATGACCCTGCGGCCTCTCAGCGACACTGGAAACAGCAGGAACTGGGGGACATGAGTAAACTCTGTGGACAGGCTCTCTTTATTCAGATGCTAAATATCCTTTTACATTTTCTGGGCTGCCTCTCTTCAACCCTTCTCTGCAAACAAATGAGGACGAATGGTTCAGCTAGAAAGCTCGCTCAGTGTCATTGATAATTTTTCCTCAGGAGCTTGTTAAGCAGTTTGGGGATTTTAATAATGTACCTAGAAATACATTTCAGGGTTTTTGTTTTTTAGATCAAGAATGATGGCAGTTGTCAGTTGTGTGCCTTATTAGTTTAATGCAATAAGATGCAGGATCTCAGACGTACTTGTGAGAAGCAGTTCCCCAAAATGTTGGTTTCTTACTTATGTTATCTTCACATCTTTGACACCTCCTCCCCACGCCACCCCGAGTGAAATTTTACTTTTAAACTTGAAGTGTTGAAGTGGATCACGTGGACGTCTTGGCTTGAAACTGTCATTCATCGAGAATATAGAATGTGACGGACAACGTTTGCCAGCCTCTTGTAGTGCTGGTTGATAGGATGTTGAAATGGTTTTCCTGCAGTGAGAGAACATTTTTCAAATGTTTTGATAAGGGCTAGATGATGTGGTCTAAATTTAGCACCACAATATAGTTTGCATTTATTTGCAACCTACAATGTCTACTGCAAAAATTAAAATTTTGATATTACTATGGCAATGATCAACTCTTATTTTTATTTTTCCAACTGCAGGACAAAAACAACAAATGTTGCAAGTATTTTTCCACTTGTTGAGATCTTTAAAATGGTACACTAGATCGGTGAACATGTCAGAAAAAACAACAAGCCATCAAGTGATTCAATCAGAGACGAATTCAAAGCCGTTTCATGTTTAGTTTCTGTGTTGGGACTGAAGAGTGATGGTTGTGAACTGGAGAAGGGAGTAGCTGATGCTCTGAGCTCCGGTTATTGATATATAGTGTTTCTAAACGTTAGCATGTATTTCATGCTGTTCTGCAGGAAGTTGGATTGAGTGCTTCTTGAATACAACTTCACAGGAAGTGAGGTACATCCCTTTTCTGGTGATCCTCTTTACAGTAGGCGTAAGTGCGTCGGAGCACAGAAGGACCGTAGAACTGTGGGTGGTCTCTGGCTCCTCGGCCGATCACTGCTGCTCTACTACTCCCACCAAATATCCATTTACGTTCTCATGGCATCACAGATCTTCTGAATAAATGACGAAATGAGGAATTATGTGAGCATAATTGGAGTAATTAGAATTTCATGTCATATTGGGGTCTTTTCTTGATGTGGCAGATGGCATTTGATTGGCTGTGAGGTGAGGGGATGCTATAGATTTAAGTTTTTGTGGTAATCTTAAGACTTGCTGAGCTGTACTAAATTATGAATACAACTAAAAATATTTAGAAATGCAGTGGAAAAGGCTAGATCTACTGATTAGTTTCTTTTCTTAAAATCCATCTAGATTATACCATAACAGGATTAAGACAAATGGTTCAAAGATTTTTTCTTTTCTTTTTCATTTTTACTCAAGAAACACAAACTGTGATTCCAATAATAGTCAAATGTATATAACTAAATGAGTTCAGTTGTGAGCGGGTTTTGCTACTGCAGACAATTTTAGTATAAACTGCTGGACAAAATTTTCTTATCTGGAAACTTTCACTTTGGGTTTAATTACTCAGTGGTTGCATCTCTCTTTAGTAATTTGTACATTTTTAATTCTGTTTGTATAACCGTTTGTACAAAAGCATCAATGTTAGACCACATTTTTTCTGTTTAAGAAAATTTTACAGACCATTCTACCTTATGTACTCAGATAGCAGAGTTGCCATAACATACACTAGAATTATGTTTTGCCTCAATTTTTTTATATTCTCAAGTTGACTTGGAGCTTTGAGAACATCTTTAAGGATTTTTAAAAAAAATCTAACAAGGTAGATGGGAATGTTTTGAATCAACGTCCTCTGTTTTGCTGCTGATGTGGACTCTGATAAAGGCCTCCCTGTGTTTCACAATCAGTAAACTTTGCTTTTTGAGTGCAAAGTTCAGCCTTTGTACATTCCCCTCTGTCCCTCTAAAAGTCATGGTTACCAATGGGCTCTTATTTTTTCACATTTATTACAAAAAAAAACAATTCTGTTCAGCAGAATTGCATATTAGAAAAATAAAAAATTGACAGCCTGCTCTGCATATTTATATATTTTTTTCTTAATAAACACCTATGATTCATCTGCTTGATTATGTCAAACTGTCATTGCTGCATTTTGAGTTGTAGATAAATCATTGCTGCCAGTTACAAACATCATTCCATAGGGTTTTTTTAGGTGCTATGGCTTGGTTTTAAAGCCATTTGAAAGATTGTCAGTTTGAGGCCTTGCTCGGCCACGTGTCAGAGTGTCCTTTGGCGAGAAAACAAACCCCTCTCTGACCTCAAAATGATTATCAGAGAAAAACTCTTGCGTAGTTGCACTTTGTCTTCATAGGATTTAGATCGTTTACTCCAAACATAGAGAATGTAGGTTTTTGTGGTGCCGTTTGGATTCTGTTTCAGCACATTTCTATTAAAGATTGCAAAATTTCATTGCGTTATCATTATTACAGTAGAATATTAACTGGAGACAATTTCTTTTTTATTTTTTTTTTCTGATGTTTTTAGTCTTAGTAATCCAGCTGTCTGGTTCCTGTTGTAGTCTGGGTGGCGTGTCTGGCCTACTTTCGACTGTGTGGGTTGTTAGGATATGAACACATCGAACAGATTAAACCAAACTCTTCAAGATTTTCAGTCTGTCACTTGGATATCTTCAATGGTACCAAAGACCCCAATATAAAAGTCAGTTGGAGGTCACTGACACATTTTAATCGGATCATTTAAAGACGACGGCTGCCTTTGTGAAATTGATGCAGATTGGGTCAAATGTCGTCCATGTTTGTCGTAAAACACAATAAAAATCGACCAAATAAATCTATTATTCTAAAGTTATTTCTAATCAGTATTCAACAGTGGAGGATCACCTCCCCAGACACGAGGAAATTGGTAACTTCTTGGCTTTGTGAAAGGCGGCATTTAATAAATGTAATAAAAAATGATTTCCTTTGTCTCGTGGAAAAGGCCCCGTTTCTCATTGGCAACATTATAACTGAAGAACAGCTTTACTTCAGTGCTGACGTAGGGGAGCCAGAAACGCTTGGACAGCATGTGTTCCTCGTCTCACATTTTTGTACTTTACGTCCTGCACGAAAGCGTTTTTGTGCCGGCAGAGATCTTTATTACTTCTTAGCAAATGTGATGCATCAGTGGGACTGTAAACAGCATCGCCTGGCCGCTTGCAAAGAGTACAAAGGGTTTGCTTTATGTGAGATGTTAGATAATCCAACATAGCCACGGGGCTGAGATGCAAGTGCAGTCATTCACCATTATCCAACCCATGACCGCCTGCTGACGACGTTCCCATTCTACAGATTTGACTTGGACGTAAATATTTGTATGAAATGTTACAATTAATACTTTGATAAGTACTTTGGGATTTTGTGTTGGTATGTAGGCACAGGGATACACACAGGTTCATCCCAATGAATAAGAATATCTTTCTAGATCTGAAAAGAAAATTTTATGTTGTAACTCGTACAGGGTTCCTTAAAAAGTTGTTGCTGATGCTGAAAGCTGTTGGCAGGGTCTATCTAATGTTGCAGACTGTATTCCAGGGCTTCTGATGAAGCCTCTGACTGAAGATGCTTGGTTATAAAGCATTGTCGGGCCAATTTCCTGCCCAGT
The DNA here is from genome assembly GCA_903067075.1 of Micropoecilia bifurca. Classification (NCBI taxonomy): domain Eukaryota; kingdom Metazoa; phylum Chordata; class Actinopteri; order Cyprinodontiformes; family Poeciliidae; genus Micropoecilia; species Micropoecilia bifurca. The sequence continues at coordinate 32,026 of CAEGAF010175144.1, read as the reverse complement.
CAAACGTCATTATAAATAATGAATGGATCTAACTTCATAATTCTCTACGCTACTACTTAACTCAATAGCTTATATCTGCATTTTTTCAAATTTTTATTATTATTATTTTTTAGTTTTTTACTTTCCTGCTTTTTCCTTCCATCAGTACCCTTTGATGCAACACTCCCTGAACTGTTTCATTTGACATTCATTTTTTAATGGCCGTACATGAGGTCATGGTTTGTGAAAATTAATTTTGTTTTCATTAGCTAGAAGTCAAAAACACTCTAAATATGTCACCCTGTGTGGACTATATCTACATAAACTTCACATTTTGATTACTGAAACAAGAGAATTTTTTCGATGATTCAATTTTACTGAGATGCACATTTATGCTCAGCTGATCAGGTTTTTGCTTGTTTTCATTCTTAAACATGAAGTAAAAAGTGTTGTATCATTTATTGTGCTTAGTTGCTTGATCTTATTCCGTAGTTGGGTAAATATAGGAATCTGTAATTTACTTCCAGCTTGTAATCAGTTTATTTGACTCAGGTTTACATTTAGCTCAGAAGCTGTTTCTTTTTAATCACACTCTAAGCTGCTAGTACAACTGGTTCTGTTCCTCTGTGTTCCTCATTTGCCCAATGCTGCAGCAGTGTGTTCATGTTCAGACTGGATCTTTAGGAGGCGCCAATAACATTCAGAACTGCTCGGTTCATATTATGACCTCGGCAGCTGGGTTGACTCGGCATTCCCACCCGACTCCGGCGGATGTTGTTCTCTGTGTGCATTTTGTGCTTCTTTTTTTTTCCTCTGTAGAGTGAAGTGCTAGAAGAAGAGCAGTGAGAATATGTATGCACAAACTGAGAAGTGATGCGCTACCCAGCAAGAACCAGGCTTTTAATTATCATATGTTTTTTTTTTTTATTTGTTGTGTAGCTTTATGCCAGTATATAGAGGATACTAAATTCAGAGATGGGGCCAGAGGAAAATTGGCGAGGTCAAACGAAGGTAACCGTTCCCACCACACACACTGCTTCCCCCACCCCTTCTGGCCAGAGCTTAGCTTTGACCCCCCTTTAACCTTCAACCTGATGCACCTTGTTATCACCCACCTCTTCCCCTTCTGCATCCCCTCCTTTTTTATTTTAGTGTTTTTGAAAACCCCCCAGAATATGGGATGGATTTTTGCCCTTCCTGTTTTGTGCACCCCTGATTTCTCTCCCCCCCTGGTTTCGTGTCCCTCCTCTCCTGAACAAGGAGCTGATGTCTGACAATCACCGCTTCTGTATCTCGCGCGCACACATCCAGTGTCGCCTGCACTGGCATCGCTTGGTCAATGTTTACTCTTCCCCTCCAGCTCCCCCTTACACTCTGAATGACTTTTCAGTGCTGCCTTGGTGTGTGCATCACTTCTGCTTTACTCTGGGTCTAAATCAACTCAACTTGTGCTTCTCTGACTGATTTACTCTGTGTCCCTCTGTACTGCCATTAAAGCTGTCGTGAAGCATTTAGATCCGCAAAGTTTCACCTTTCACAAGACGCAGCTGGTAATTTGTTTACTTTTTTGGGCACAGGATGCAGATGGCAGCTTTACATGATGCAATACAATCTTCCTCTAAAGAGAAACGTGCTGATTTTATTTCTTTTTTTCTCTTTCCCTTGGCGATGCGCCTGGCACTTTAAGCTTGCTTCTGATTAAACTGCAGCCTTTTTTCCCCAGTGTCTGCATGTGGTAAACCAACTAACTAATTGCATTCTCTGCTTTTTTTTTTGCATTTCTCTCTGTCATTTTTGACTTCCAGGTGAGAATTTTGAGCAGAGTCCATTGCGGAGAACTTTTAAATCCAAAGTCCTAGCACATTATCCTGACAATGTTGAGTGGAATCCATTCGACCAGGATGCAGTTGGCATGGTATGATTATTTGTGTTTGACAAACATGTAATGATTGTTCACAGTGAAAACACAAAATCTTACCAATGTAATTTGGTAAGATTTTTTTCTAGTGCAAATAGACTTGAAATAAGACAAAACTGATTTACAAGTTACTTTTAGGAAAAATATAAGGAATTATTGTTTTATGTCAATAATTCCTTAATTTTGATAAAGTGCTAGTTCTATTGGTAGATTGTTTTTCCCATGTTGTAAGAGAAATAACGTGCCAGTGGAACTAGTTCTATTTTTTTTAAAGTCAATATTAAAGAGTTACATGCTTAAAACAAGCTCTTATATCTTGCTGAAAAGTTGCTTGTGAATTAATTTTGCCGTATTTCAAACGTAGAAACTAGACCAATACATTTGGAAGGATTTTGTGGTTTTTTTTTTTTTTTTTTTTTGCAGTGTTGCTAAGGTTTAGTATTATTCCCCCCCAAGACTATCTCTGATTTCCTTTCTGCACCTCCTCCCCCAGCTCTGCATGCCGAAGGGTCTGTCCTTCAGGACGCAGGTCGACTCCAGAGAGCCGCAGTTCCACTCGTTCATCATCACCAGAGAGGACGGCTCGCGCACCTACGGCTTCGCCCACACTTTCTTCGAGGAGGTGACCAGCAAGCAGATATGCAGTGCAATGCAGACTCTTTACCACATGCACAACGCAGAGCAGTACGACATCTTGCACACCCCGACGACCCCACACGGACCGGAGGACCACCACCTCCCGCAGCCCCGCCCTGTGCTCCACGCCGCTCCGGCCATCTCCCGCCTGCAGCGCTTCAACTCGTACGACATCAGCCGCGACACGCTGTATGTGTCCAAGTGCATCTGCCTGATCACGCCCATGGCTTTCGCCCAGGCCTGCAGGAAGGTGCTGGAGCAGCTTCACCAGGCCGTCACTTCCCCGCAGCCCCCGCCGCTGCCACTGGAGAGCTACATCTACAACATTCTGTACGAGGTGCCCCTCCCGCCGTCGGGGCGTTCGCTCAAGTTCTCGGGCGTCTACGGTCCCGTCGTGTGCCAGAGACCGAGCACGTCCGAGCTCCCGCTCTTTGACTTTGCTATCAGTGAAATGTTCAATCTGCTCGGGGTGGAGAACGTTCTACAGCTGTTCACCTGCGCCCTGCTTGAGCTGCAGATCCTCCTCTATTCACAGCGTGAGTCTCATTCTCCTGTTTCATTCAGTTCTTTCATACAGCTTTTAAACGGAGTCGTGTGAGATTGCAGTAGATATGTCTGGTTAATGCAACCAAGATTAAACTAAGTAATGTGCTAATATCCTGAGATATACTTCAGCAAATCTAAAACATCTCTTGATGTGGACATGGGGAAGGAAAAGTTAGAAAAACATGAATGAAGATCTATGAGGTTTTGTAAGTTTGCTGTTAGTCTTGAGGTCTGGAGCTGATAGATCCACTCTTATCTGTGTGTAGTTAGCCTTCCAAAAGTATTCACACCCTTGGAACTTTTTCCACACAGCAACTAGAAACTTAAATATCTTGATTCAGTTTGTATGAGACAGACCAATTTTTTAATTACAAATAACAAAAAATCATTGAAGTTGAATTCTAAAAAATATCATTCTCTGTGGTTCAATCCACCTTCTGAAAATGGGAAGAGTATGCCACAGATGCACACATATCGATACAAAAAGGTCGACCAGCCAGAGGTTCAGTGGAGTAGTTTGGATCCAAAAAAATTAAAGTATTATACTGTCCTAGTCAAAGTCCAGACTGAAATTCAATTGAGAATTGATGGGAAGATGTGAGAATAGATGCTCACAGTCAACCTCTCAGCCAGTCTAAGATGAGATAATTTATTAGTCTCCCATAAGGGAAATTTGTCTAGGAAGCAGGGGCAAAACTGCAGCACAGCAATAAGAGCAGAGCATCCAAAAAGGACAATAGCCATAAATAAATACGCAAAAGCAAAAATGCATAGAAACATAAATGTCATATCGGCAGTACATCCCCATGTACCGCCACTCGAATATAATAATCCTTTATATTCTACTCTTGATCACCTCCTATTACTCTGTCCAGGCCCCACTGGTCTGCCAGATCTGAACGATCATAAACTGGTTTATGAAGAAGAATGGGTCAAAGTTTAGTCTCCAGATGTGCACAGCCGTTGCTTGTCACCCACACATCTGAGTTCCGGCAAGAAGAAAATTGGCTACGCGCTTGAATAACAACTCTGGAGAGAGAGATGCGTTGCATTACAGAAATAATCAGAAGCTGATCTACACATAATAAACCTGATCAAGAATAAAAATTAACAAACACCATCGTTTTCTTTTGTATTATGGGAAAACAACGTTTTAATGTTTTCTCTGTGAAGCTTGTTATATGGGTAACGAGCAACGGAGACGAGGAGACATGCCTCCTGAAACGTGCAGCCTCCAGAAACTTGTATGTCCTCCATACAACCCCCCCTTATCTTTTTTCTAATCTTTTTTTAATTGAAAGACATCGGCCGAAAGATGTTTCTTTAAGGGAGTCTTTCTTACACTTCCTCACCTGGAAAGGAAGCGAAATTATGTAAAAAGCCTGGGGCAGGTTTTAGAGAAACCTTTAACTGTCAGAGTGCAGGTGTCGGTTTCTACGGCTGGTGGACTGCTTTGCATGCTCTTTTTTCACAGTATTAACCATGTCTTACTCATCCATGATGAGCTTAGAAAGTCTGCATCGACAAAACTTCCACAATAATAATAATTAAAAAAAAGTATTGCATTCATCTTGAGACTTATGTATTGTAATACTACAATATATCTTTATGCATTTATTTTTGCTTTTGAATTTGTACAGAGCACTCCAGGAATCAGATTCCTATTTGTAATGATTTGATGAAGAACACCTAGTCCTTAGAATCACTGAGAGCTGATCCCAGTCCACACGTATTTATCAACAGTTTAACTCTTGCGTTGCCTCGTGAACAGAGGCTGCGTGTTTATTAAAGAAACTTTAGAGAAATTAGCAGATCGCTAAGGGATGCTGGTTCTGGTGTTGCGACTGGATCCATTACAGTTGCGAGAGAGAGAGAGAAGCGAGTGATTTACAAAACGGCGGGGGCCGGGAGGGAGAAGCTTTTAAAGGGGGGGAAAGCTGTCGTGTTGCCAGGCAACCCAGAGCCGGGGGAGGATGGTGATGATGCAGGATGATTATTATTGGTCAGGAGTGACATCATACCTCTCCTCACCCCTGTGAGGCTCATCACTGCAGAACATGTGAAGGGTGTTGAGCCGAGTTGCGGCCTGGGGATCTTCCGGCGAGAAGAAAATTGGCTACGTGCTCGAATAATTACTCTGAGGAGAGAGATGTTCTGCAAACATGCACAAACAATCAGAAGCTGTTGCCTGTTGGAAATAGAGCTGCACATCAGAAGCCTGATCAAGAGTAAAAATAACAAACACCATAGTCTTTTAAATTTTTGTATGATGGGGGAGGACCTTGTCATCTTTTCTGAGAACCTTGTTCTGTGGGTAACGAGCAATGGTCAGGCCTCCATTTGTTTCTATTCCTGGATATTTTCTGCCTGTATGTGATTCGTGCAGCTGAAAGTGACGGGACAGATTAGGGGAGCGCGGCTTGACGGGAAGATCTGACCCGACTAGGGATGATTAACTTACAAGATCTACACTCATTTGAGCCACAGCGATGAAATGCCACAGCTACAGATGTTCTTCTGTTTGCACATCTGGATTTTTCCTAAGCATACAGGCTCCTATTTTCTTTTTGATCATCTGCATGGTTGTTAGGGAACGGGGGTCATCAAAATTTTCCGGTTTCCAGAACAGAAGCCATTTAGCTACATACGAGTCCCTGTATCTGTGATGTTAATTTCTCCTGACTTCTCTGAGGAGCGACAGGCTGATCGGACAGAATTATGCTGTGTTTCTGAATAAAGGCCCGAGTATATCACCTTAGCTTTCTAATTCTATTTTTTTTCTTTGCCCAATTAGGAAAAGATAAAAAAACAAAAAAAAAACATCTAGTTGCTCTATTTCTGCTGTGAAGGAAGCTGAGGTGTTGAAGCTCATCCATTTGGTGCTTCACAGCGTTTCCTGTCACATCTGCACCGAGCGAGTAAATAGTTAGAGCCAACTCTTATCAGCCCTCATTTGGGTCAGCTGCAAAGTATTCGAGTCATGCAGCGTTTTAAGTAGTTTCTTGTTCTGATGGCCTACTTTAAAAGGGGTTGGCTGATGTTAGTATCCTTGTCCCTATCCTGGGAAAGACGGCGTGCTAGAAGGGATGAGTGTTCCCCACTTATGGAGCAGCTCACAGCCAAATGTGGCCGTGGCATTTATCCTGGCACCATAAGAGGAGAGGCAGCGCGGCTGCTGAATGCACAGTAGGTGTCGGCTGGGACTGAGCAGGAATGCAGATGAGGAAGACTGGACGCATATTTGCTCGCATGGCAGTTGACTTAGGTGTGAAGCCCTGAGCTGTGGGAGGAGTGTTGCAATGTGAAGTCACAGTGAAGGAATTTAAAGTTAGCCAAGCGATCAGCTGGCTGCAGCTGTGTCATGCTTCAGTATGTCTGTTCTCCTGGGGTCAAAGGGCACACACACCTCACAGGAAGAAGAAACCAGAACTTGTGCCTAGCCTGTTAACGACCTGGAACGTTTGGTTTGCACTAATAATGAATAGTAGAGACTTTGACCTATTCTATCCTAGAGGACAGTGTACTAGATGTCTGCCTGTAACTCACCTAATCCCTTAATTTAATTTTCTGTTTGGTTGCTGATTTTTATATTTTTTTTATAATCCCTTTGCTTTACATTTGTTTAAAAAAAAAGATTTTTTCCCCCACCCCCAAGATTCAAATAATCTACACCAGAGGTTTTCAAAAATAGGCAGTGAGGGCAGGTGTCCTCCAACTTTTAGTTGTCTCTGCTTCACCACACCTGAGTGAAGTAACGAGGTCATTGGCAGGACTCTGGAAAACTTAGCTGCATACCGATAAGGAAATTCAGCCATTTGATTCAGGTGTGTTTGACCAGGGACAAAAGAGAACATCAAACTTTGAATTGAAGACCCCTGATCTAGATGTTGTCAATATGTCCTTAAGAGAAGTTCAGCCCAGTCAGTTGATTCAGGAGTCAAGAGGTTGTGTGGTTATGATTAGCTATAGCAAAGATTTAGAGATGTATGAATCAGGCCTTTCCTGGCTGATGACTATTTCTGGTTTCCAGTCAATTTAGTTTTTTTTCTTTTCTGTTTGTTTCCCCTCTCAAGACAGTGACGTATAAGAGAAAACTGCACTGCAGGTGCTTAGGTAGAGCGATTAGTTTTGAGTTGCATTAAAAATTACAGTATTGTTTTTTTTTGTTGTTGTTGTTTTTCCTAAACCTCGACTACGAATTTGGATAGCATGCACTTTCAGATTAAGAATAGTTGGATTTTATGGCTTGATGCGTTTTGACTGGCCTATATTGGGGAAATTTGGCTCCTTCTGATAAATTTGTGTTTCTCTACATTCTCTGCAGAATGTAGAAAGATATGCAGCTCTACATTGAAATGCACTTAATTCTGGTTTCACCTAAACTCGACTGTGGTTTTAATGTTCAATACCCCTGATATTACTACCCCTGACAGATGTTTATCTTATTACCCCAGTTGGAAAATTTAAGCTCACTTTGCCATGACGGTTAATTCCTTTAAGACTGATCAGCCATATAACCAAACTCGGTTGCACAACAAAGACATAATCAGCTTCCTGTCATGACCTGCTTACATTTTGTCTCCTCGGGAAGAAGTTTTTGTTCCACAAAACCCCTACTGCTCTTGGTTGATTTAAAAGTAATTTCTTTTTTGCTGGAGCTAATTTCTGTCAGAAGTTTGTTTGTGTAAATAATACATTGGCTGATTTAAACTTTCTGATCCTCACCTTATTGGCCTTATGATGTCCTCAGGCTTCTGTTTTGTGTTGGACCCATTTTATATGAGGGCTTCAGCATATTTAACTGGTCAATATATTAGTACTTTTCAGGGGTGCTGTGGTGGCGCAGGGGTAAAGCACGACCCACATATTGAGGCCTTGGTCCTCGTGGTGGTGGTCGCAGGCTCGATTCCGGGCCTGGTGACGTTTGCCACATGTCTTCCCCCCCCTCCCTCATTGGCCTCCTTTCCTGTCAAACTACCTTCAAATAAAAGCCACTAAAGACAACAAAACCTTTAAAAAATAAAATAAATATTAGTACTTTTCAGTTAATTTATGTATGTGGTCGATTTCGGTTTAGCTCAAATCAGACATGAAAACTGGTCATATGAAAAGAATTCTGCCTCTAGGTGTCCTTGACGAACCTCTGCTTTCTGTCAACCAGATTACCAGAGGCTGATGACTGTGGCGGAGAGCATCACGGCCTTAATGTTCCCCTTTCAGTGGCAGCACGTCTATGTTCCCATTCTGCCTGCTTCCCTCCTGCACTTCCTGGACGCTCCCGTGCCGTATCTAATGGGCCTCCACTCCAACGGGCAGGACGACCGCACAAAGCTCGAGCTGCCGCAGGAGGTACAATAGCGACAAGCTCACAAACACACGTGGTCGTATCTAATGGAGTTTGAGTTCAGAGAGGTGAGCAAAAGAAGGCTCATCTTTCTGTGGATTTAAAAATAAAGGGCTGTCCTCACAGCTTCTTCTTTTCTCAACCCTCATCTGTTTACGTTTTGAAGTTACTCTGGGGTATCTAGTTACTCCAGATAATTGGATCCAGAGCCCATTTATATTTAACTTGCATAGTCTCAAGAGTCCCAGGATATTTCAAGCTAGTCAGCTTTTCTCCCCAGTTTAGTTGGCCAGCAGTCGGCTCATTATCAGGAAATGTTTCCGCTCCTGCTTAATCACATAACCTAATGTCGCAGACATGAATTCAGTTATAAGTTTGAACTTTAAAACCTTCAGCTGGCGGTGTTTCAATTAACAATAGGACTAGTTTAAACCATTACCAATTCAATGTAGGTTTTTCATGGTATTTCTAACTAAAATGATTTTTTTTGTCCCCACACGTAGGCTAACTTGTGTTTTGTGGACATCGATAATCACTTCATTGAACTGCCGGAGGAGTTGCCGCAGTTTCCCAACAAGCTGGAGTTCATTCAGGAGATCTCCGAGGTCCTCATGTCATTCGGCGTCTCTCCGGAGGGAAACATCCACTCCAGCGAGAGCCAGGGAAGACCCCGCTTCCGTTCTGCCGACATGGTCTCCGACAAGCGCAACGGCAACCTGGCGTCGCCCCTCACCTCCTACCTGCTCAGGGAGAACGAGACGATCGCCCGGCTGCAGGCGCTGGTCAAGAGAACCGGCGTGAGCCTGGAGAAGGTGAGAAATGACGTCGCCTAATGAATTAGAAATCGCCAGCTCAGATTCTCATTTAACATGTAGTGGGGTTAATGTTTAATGGAGGAGTGATCCAACTGTAAGAACAGTGTGACAGTCAAGTTACTTACCTAGCCAGTGGAAAATGTACATACACTATATAATATTAAGCAATAAGCCACTCCAGTGCTTGATGCATTCAAATGTTTTATTTTCTTTTATTTTTTTTTATTTAATTAAAAAATACTTAACTTTTAACACTGCAGTCCTGCTTCAGAGTTGCTCATCGATTAATGTTCACACTCCTATCAGAGCAACACCAGATAAGGAAAACAAGACATTGCAAAAGAATGTCTTTAATATCACGAGACATTGACTACCTCCCTTTTTCTTTACTGTTCCTCACAATTCCCCCGTAGTTCTTCCTGAGCTTTAGCACGTCTGTCACTTTGAACTAGATTATGTATGAGTGTAATAGAAATGTTTATTAAACTGGCTAAATATATTATTGGTAAGCATCTTGCCAATTATTGAAGCCTTTTTGTATAATGCATTGGAATTCTGATGTTAACTTTATTTCAACATATTGTGCTGCTATAAATCTACCAAGTCTTTGTGATTTTTTAAAGTAAGACCAGCATATTTTTGTTTTTTACTCTCCAGGTTGCTGTATTATCTCAGAAATTTGTTTTATCTTCACATTTGTCCCTTAAAATGACAGCAGTGTTGTTTTTTCCATTTCAGCTGAAAGATGGATAAAGCCCATAATTACTATTCTAAAACCACATGTTAATGAAAATACACTTAATTTAGGGCATTACAGCTCAAGTCACATGATAGACTGTACAGGTTTCAGTTTGCACATTTTACAAGCTTGTTTGCCAATTTGCAAACAATAATTGTTACAAATAACCACTAGGAGGAATTTGATGGGTGACTAAACTAATCTCTATATGTGAAGTCTAATCCACTTATGCGCTAGCGGCAGCCATTAGCTCTCCCTGAACAGATTAGCGAGGCGCCTCTGTATAGTTTGTCAGCTATGAGGTCAATCCTTTCTTATTCTTAAGCCTGCTGCTGAGTTGCTAGAAATAAAAAGGAAGAGATGAAATTGAGTCCTTAGTTGATGGTAATAAACCAAATGCAATATATTTTGATTGTTAAGCACATTCATGGTGGCTTCATTTCACTTTCTGGTGGCTGCCCTGCATGCATCAAAACCAGTTTCCTTTTGAAAGCTGATTCGTCAGCAGTCACTGCTTTCATTTTATTTTAGCGTCACTGATTATTACATGATGCTTTCATCAATATTTCCTCAACCCAGTTGGAGGTGAGGGATGACGCCAGCTGCAACAAAGACGCGCGGGCTCAGTGCGACGAGGAAGAGCTGAAGATGCACCAGCTCAACATCCAAGTGCGCGAGGTCTTCGCCAACCGATTCACGCAGATGTTCGCCGACTACGAGGTGTTCGTCATCCAGCCGAGCCACGACAAAGAGTCCTGGTTCACCAACAGAGACCAGATGCAGAACTTTGACAAGGTGCGTTGTTGCGGTGTAGTTTTAGTCGTGCAAGAAAAATGCATTTACATTTAGATGGGGGAAAAGGAGGTTACACAAGCTCATGAATGCAGGGGCGAAAATGATGCAGTGGCATGTCATTTTGCAAACCATTTGGAAACGATCTGCATGATTATCACCATTTCATGTCTGTGTGCAGGCCTCCTTCCTGTCTGATCAACCAGAACCCTACCTGCCCTTCCTGTCACGTTTCCTGGAGACTCAGATGTTTGCCTCTTTCATCGATAGTAAGATTCTTTGTCACGACGATGACGAGAAGGAACACACACTAAGGGTGTTCGACGCCCGTGTGGATAAGATCCGCATGCTGAACGTCCGTACGCCTACGCTGCGGACTTCCATGTACCAAAAATGCACCAACATCGAAGAAGCGGGTAAGAGATAAGTTGGTTATCAGGATAAGATGAGTAATCCGTGTACCAGGGTGAGGATTTCTCGCCTTTTTGCAGTGCAAGATTTCATGAATATACTTATGTAAATTGTAAAACTAATTTCATATGAAGTCAACATTTCCAACAATCACAGATATTTGTTGTCATTCGCTGTCTTGTTTGCAGATGGGCCGATTAAAAAGCGCTTTGAAAAAACAGATTTTGTCGCTGCTGGACCACAAATTATTGGGCAAGAGAAAAACAAGACCAACCATCGTAATATTATGTTTTTGTCTGAAACATCCATGGGTGGCAGGCGGCTCTTTAACTGTGTATTCAATTCATTCCATCTGTAAACTCAGAGGATGGGTCAGGCTCCTTTCTAACTCTGAAAGAAAAAAACGAACTTCTGTAATGTCTTTGTTTTAACATATTAATATTATAGATGTCTGATTCTGAAGAGATGTTTGAATGTTGAAGGATTCACTTATTCGTCATTTCTCCTTATTGGGGTTACCGGATTACTTCTAACATGTAACGAGAGATGAAGGGCTTTTTATGTTTGGGACCTTGACCTGCTTGCAGCCTCGTCCTCTTTACATTTCACTGATTTCAGGCTGTGTTCCTACACATTTTTATCTCACCTTTTTCTGCTACAAGTCCTTTTCACTGACTGAGATATTCTTATTGACAACGTGGGCGTGCTGTTGATCAATTATCTGAAATCACTGTCTAAAGCAGCATTCATTTTACTTCCTTTGAGAGTAATGTCGATGCTCAGCTTTTGTTCTGATGCCGCTTCTCTATCTGTGGGTGTTGGGAGGAATTCTTTTTTGGTTTCTTTTTTCTTTTTTTTTCAAATAAGATTTTCTTTGTTGAGATGCCAACTTGTTATTTTTACATTTTCAGATTTCTTTTAACATACAAGAATACAAAGAAAGTCAAATAGTCGTAGACAGATGGATTGTGAGGAGAACAAAAGCAAAGAGAATTGCAGTCACACAGTGAGACATTTAAAGTCAGGATAACCATATTTAATGTCTTTTAAATCTTTACTTGAACATTAGAAACAGTTAAAGCTTGTGTACTAAATTGATTCAGTGCACGAAGAGTAATGCATTTCATGTATTTTTGTGATTTATGACTTGCGGAATGTTAAGTCAAACATTATAAATTTCAGAAGATGACAATATTGTACAACATGGCATATAAAGAAAATGTTTATCAAATGCCTACATGTACAGAACATGGACATACTTTTCAGTGAGGCAACTTTTCCTTAATAAAAATTATTTATTTTTTTATTTTAAGTCAAAACATTTCAAAGATGGCATTTTGTGGAATAGGATATAAAAGTTCTACTTTTTCAATAAATTGAACTGACGTTATTTACTGAGCTCCACCTGCAAAATTATATCAGTATAAAAACTGAACGACCTACAAAATAAACTGCAGGATTTGAATTAGAAATATGCGACATAAAAAAATCCTTATTCCTAAACCCATCTAACCGACCAATCAAAAATCCATGTTTTATTCATATCCGCAGAGAAAGCTATTGAGATGAGAGTGACAAAGATCGACCACACCGCGCTGCACCCCCACCTGCTCGACATGAAGATCGGCCAGGGCCGCTACGAGCAGGGCTTCTTCCCCCGGCTGCAGTCGGACGTTCTCTCCACGGGGCCCACCAGCAACAAGTGAGCACGCCTGAGCTGTTCTGCTCCTTTTGAAGTGACCTGTTAAGTCCGGTTGCCGCTGAAAGCTGATCAAAGCGCTTTGTGCCGCAGATGGGCTAAGAGAAGTGCTCCGGCTCAGTGGAGGAGGAGAGACCGGCAGAAGCAACACGCCGAGCACCTTTATCTGGACAACGACCAGCGAGAGGTACGAGGTCGTCAAATAGGTTTCATAACTGGGTTTGTTCAGTCAGTCTGCCTGAGCTTCGGTAAACCTGCTCCTTAAGCCTGACTTTTTAATCTGCTTTATTTCACCTTTCTCCTGCCATCTTGTCTGCACTCCCACCTCTTGCATATGTGCTTTTTTTTGTTTTCATTTTATAAATGTGTTCATTTATTTATTTGTTTATTTTTTGTCTCTGTCTTTCTGCATTTCTTGCCCTCACGATCTCACACACTCTCAGCATGTAGAGTGTTTGTTTCCGGAGCCGCAGCTCCTGCTGTTTCTTGACTACTACTGGCTTTCGCAGTCCTTCAGGCCCTGTCTGAAGTCGGTTTCTGTGGACCTGGTATGTGATGGTAGACCACAGACCAGATGTGGAAGTCCGCTCATGTGGTCTTTAGCACCATCTGCTTCTTTAACTTTCAGCAGCTGAGCTTTATCTGAACTTTTTCATTTTAGTTCTGATTGATGTTTCTCCTTTTTGTTTTGCTTCTTAAGCTTGTTTTTAAGACTTGTTGGTCTTAAGTTTGACAGCCATAGAGGATATTAACATAAGTACAGTAGCTATTGCACATTTCATTTAAGATGAATACCAACAAAACACCAGTAGTGTTTAAAGTGTAAGAGCTGGTTTTGAACTGATCCTGGTAAGTGTAGTTGATTATTTATTTCTAACATTTACCTACTGAATACTCTTGTCAGAAATACATCCAAGAAGCTCGAAACTTGGGCACCACCATCAGACAGCCTAAACTGTCCAACCTGTCGCCCTCCGTCATCGCTCAGACCAACTGGAAGTTTGTTGAAGGATTATTGAAAGAGTGCAGGAACAAGGTTTGTAATTTCCACTACTTCCACATATTTACCACTTCAGTTATCAATTATCAGTTATTTTCTTCAAAATAATTAAATAAAACCTTAAATAATAAATTAAATGATTTGATTATTACTTATTTAGCTCATATTGTAGGCTTTGTAAGTCCTAGTAAACAGAGATTTATTCCTTTTGAAACTGTAAATCTTTAAAATGTTTATTCTTCTTTGTTTTTGCTTGGATCTTTTTTGTTTTGTTTTGAGTATATCCTTTGGTTTTACTGCTACACTTAAATGGATGTTGGGTTAAGGTTTAACAGCAAACTCCTCCAATATTAGTTTGAGTTCTCAGTATTGACATCAGTTTGTTCTTTTTTTGTTGTTTTGTTTGTAGACAAAACGAATGCTGGTAGAGAAGATGGGTCGAGAGGCCGTGGAGTTGGGTCACGGCGAGGTTAGCATCACAGGTGTGGAGGAGAACACCTTGATTGCGAGCCTCTGTGACCTCCTGGAGAGGATCTGGAGTCACGGGCTGCAGGTTAAACAGGTCTGGAAAACATTACCATGCCCACGAAGATCCAATTACGAGAGATGACTCATTTTCAACAGGAAATGGATTTAATTGCAACTTTCTCCTTCTTCCAGGGGAAATCCGCCTTATGGTCCCATCTCCTGCATTACCAGGACAGCAAAGAGAAGAATGCCACTCCAGGCGGGTTGGGACCTCCAGGTAAACGCTCTTGTCATTTCTCTTTAGGGGTCCAATCAGCTTGGAGAACAGTTACGTTTTCATAGGGGCACTTGCTTTCCTCCCAGGGTTCATTCATGACACGGAGCGGAGGAAATCTGATGGCGGCGGATCAGCTATGCCTCCGCTCAGGATCTCCCTGATCCAGGACATGAGGTGAGGAACATCCTGACGAGCGATTAATGCAATCCTCTATTCAGGCACTTATTGACCCAACTATCGATGACGTTGGACAGATGTACAGTTTGGTAGAAGAATGCTGCCCCCTTGTGGTAGATGTAGAACTGCACCACAAAAGACGGCAGCATGTTTTCTGCCATAGTGATATGGATGCTTAAGGATCAGTTTAAATGAGCAAATCTCAATTTCCAACAAAATGTTAGAAATATCTGTGTGGAAAAATGACAATCGTTTTTATTTTCAGCGAATGAAGAGTTATGTCTAAATTATTTTAAATATATAGACGGCAACATAGTATGGGCACTAATCTTTATTACTTTACAGTCAATGAACTATATCAGATATTTTAATTTACAAAATCAGTCCTGTGAGTCACACATAAAGTATATTTTCAGAAGAATACACTTTTTTTATGCTTTAAATATGAATTAAAAAAATATTCTGCACATGATTCATGTTGCATCAACTTCCTAAAAAGTTCCTTTTTTAAACTTGTCATAGCAAAGCCAGAATTGACTCTGCTGCAATGAAACATGTTTTAAATATTGTTGATGGATCTGGCTAAAATTGGGAAAACATCAAATCAATACATTTGTGTATATTGGTAAAAAAAAAAAAAAATAAATAGGGTTTAATAAAATACATTAACTGTGGAGGAAATCATCTACCAGGACATGTATAAATACATAAATATAATTATGAAAATATTCATAATAGAAAAGTTTTTAATTGTAAAGTTTTACTACTAAAGTTGGCTTTTTAGTAAAAGTTTGAAATGGAATCATGTGGCAAAATGTGCAAACTACGGCAAAGATAAAGAGGATGGCATGTTTTCAATCTCCCAGATTACCTTTTTTTTCTGTCCAACTAAAAATGTTTCATCAAGAGTGTTTAAATGTACAAAGAAGTTGTCTTTTCAGAGATGCTCTTGTCTCCTTCAACACATTTGCATGCTTTAACACCTTTGTAAATGTGTGTGACTGCGGACTTCGCTGCTTTCTACCAAAATGATTCAGTGTTATGTGTTCTGGGGCTTACATGAAGAAGACGGAGTGAGTCTGCGTGGAACAGCGAGTTACTTCCAGCCTAATTATCACACCTCCCACCAGTCTCACTGAGACGAAAAGAAGAGAGGAAGGGGGTGGGGGGGCTCATCTCGGGACACGGCCATGCAGCTCTACTTTATGTTGTCAATACATCCTGCTCCATGTTGTTGTAAATGTCTGGCACCATTAGCAGAAGCACCGTCCTCCAAATGAATGCATTATTTAATAGTGGTTACTGTGTTGCTATTATCATTTTTCACCGTTTTAAACCTTCCGAGCAAAAGCTTAGGCCTTTGTTTTCTCTCTGGATTCTGACATGACCAGCTCACAAATGTTTCCTTCTGCAGCAGAGAAATCTAGGTTAGTAGGTTTGAACGAGGGTGGAGACAGCAGAGTGGGTGTGGAAGGTGGAGGAGGCGTAGATGTGGCACGCGTACGGCACAGGTGGAGTGGAAGGGAATCTGTCTGGACATCAGAGACATGATAGTGGCTGGAAGCCATCTCAGAGGGACCGGCTTTCACATTAAGGGAATGTGCCATGGTTGAAATGCTGCTCGGAGAAACAACTTTCCCAGCCTGCTGTTGTGACGGGAATATGATGTTCAAATCATAGCGATAAATTTTAAAAAGTACACGCTTTTTTTCTTTTTTTTTTTTTTTTTTTTCAAATTATGTTTTTAGTTTTCATATAGAACAAAACTCATTTGAAGTTATTAAATGGCTAACTGAAGCTTTATGTGCAGTTTTCACTGGTGTGGCACATTTTATACACATGCATAAAGAAATTTATCAAGTCAAGATGGTTCCATGTGTAGTATGGCATCAGCCTCTTGTATCTCCCCTGTAATGATACTCCTTTAGCTTATTTACCTATTTGTATGTTGCCTTTGTGTTTGTCCTCCTCTCCTGACACCTGAACCCATCATTTCACCTGCAGACACATCCAGAACATTGGGGAGATCAAGACCGACGTGGGCAAGGCCAGAGCCTGGGTCCGCCTCTCCATGGAGAAGAAACTGCTTTCCAGACACTTGAAGCAGCTGCTGTCAGATCACGAGCTAACAAAGTGAGCTGAACTACCACTCTGCATTGGCAGCAATTATTTCATTGTATTCAGAGCTGCAGCAGTAACATTTTAAAGTATATATTTCTGCCCTTGATTTGTTTTGCACATGCAGGAATGTCTGTTTTGAAAGGCAGACGGTGTGTGATTAAGCCATTTATAATGCATTTCTTCTGGAATTGCAAAGCATCATATTGTAGTCCAGACTGCATGAATAATTCAGACCTCTTCATAATTGATATCTGGGGGACAAACTGGGTTTGGGGAAGTTCTGTCTGCCTTTCAGACTGTAGAGTCGCTTTTCTCCAAAAACCTAAACCACAAAAACTGTTCAGTTTACCCAATTTTATTTGCTTGCCATCTATATCAGATCAGAATAATTGCCAAATGTCAGAAAACCCTGTTATTTAGTCAGTGTCAAGTGTCTTTTAATATCCTTTGGCAATCGTCTTCTGCTTTTTAGAAAGCTGTACAAGCGTTACGCCTTCCTGCGCTGCGACGATGAGAAGGAGCAGTTCCTTTACCACCTGCTGTCCTTCAATGCCGTCGATTACTTTTGTTTCACTAACGTCTTCACAACCATCAGTGAGTGTCGCCTAAAAATGCACCTTGTTCGTATTTTATTGATTTGAGCTGCTAGAACAACGTTTCCCTTCTCTCCGGCTGCCAGTGATCCCTTACCACGTGGTGATCGTGCCGAGCAAGAAGCTTGGCGGCTCCATGTTCACAGCCAACCCCTGGGTGTGTGTTTCCGGAGAGCTGTCAGAGACCGGAGTCCTGCAGGTCCCCAGAAACACCTTGGAGATCACTTTTGAGGTTTGTGTTCTGACTGCTAAAACATTTATCTTTTTTATTTTTCTGGTTTGTTAATAAAATCAGATCTGCAAGAAGTCCAATAACATGGCAACAGTGAAGGTTTGCACGTTGCTTTCAAAAGGCAGGCGGTGCTCTTTTTATTTATGTTAAACTGTTTGGACTTCTAAGGGGATGATAGTACCTGTTCAAATCCTCTCCACCGCATGTTTGTTTTGATGCGAGATGTTTTCACTGCATTAGTTTAGCAATCTGAGTGTAGTTTGTGTTTACTCTTATTAAGTCTAAAGGTTTTAGTGAACTCCCTGAAACAAGAAAAAGCAGCTGCCAACTGTTGCTGTCTGGTAAAAGTACTCATTATGTGTCTATCTTCCTAGTATGGTGTTTTGTTTGACAGCTTCCCAGTCTGTGATTGAGGTGTCTGAGTTTTTGTTTTGTTTTTTTGCGCTCTGTATAGACACTAAGCATTGTATTCTCTTTTCTCACATTACAACTGTTAGATTTCCTAATTGAGACACTCAAGATCTTTTTTTGAGATTTTTGTAACATCGTGGGTTTATTTGCATGTAGGACCTGATCACTCTGGTCGGATGCTCACGCCAGGTGTGACCATCCACCGTCACAGTTGTCCATTTGAATCTGAAGAATATAGGACGCATCTTAAAGCCAGAGCAGACCCTGACTTCAATCTGCTTTTAAGGTCTTATTCACATAACAGTTCTGCAATATGGCTGTATAAGGGAGCTCCTCTTTTAAACCACTTGAGTTGTTCACTCATGATCTCCTGTGAGGATAAAGCTGGGACCCCTCCCCCCACTTCACACTTCCTTTCTAACTCTGCTCAGCAAGGACCTCCTTTACATCTTAACAGCTGCTCATTGACTACAGCAACTGGTGCCATTTTACAATCGCACTGCTGTGGTTAAAAAAAGCTTCGGAAGCCTAGCTTGAAAGTGTTTATCTTTAACACTTTAATATGGGCCAGGAACTCCTCAACTTCACCCCTGAACATGCAGCAGTAGAGAGGATCACATCAAGACTGGAACCAGTCCTGGAGACACAGACGCTCGATGTTTTCTGTACAGTAATATAAAAACATAAACATTAAATGTAATATAAATTAATAATGCTATTTGAGACATCAACAGAATGCGAGAAGGTACCAAGTTTGTTTTCTAAAAGTTGATGACGATCGTGTTTGATTTTACGTTTTTGCTCTCTTCCAGAGAGAGTGAATGTATAAATTTGCCTTTTCTTTTTTAATTTCTGCGTTTTAACATTGTTGTGGTTCTCTGTGTTTTAGTGTCAGAACCTGGGAAAGCTTACAACGGTACAAATGGGTCACGACAACTCGGGACTGTACGCCAAGTGGCTTGTGGAGTGCGTCGTGGTCCGGAATGAGATCACAGGGCACACTTACAAGTAAGTTAGCCTCAAAGGGAAAAACAAAAATCTAGTATCATTTAAAAAATAATAAAAATGTCCCTTTTAACCAGCTCTCTGTGCTTGGTGTTAGGTTTCCATGCGGTCGCTGGTTGGGGAAAGGCATAGATGATGGTAGTCTGGAGAGGATACTGGTGGGAGAGCTGATGACCCCCACTACTGAAAATGATGAGAGGATGTGCCGCACACCACCCATGCAGCAGTCTCCAGGGATGATGAGGAGATTTGTTACCATCTCACCAAGCAGCAAACCCAGTCAGTTAATCATCCTCATTGCTCATACCTTATAATTTTATTAAAATTATTCTTTTCCCCCCTCTGTGTTTAATTAAGCTGCTCCTTTAAGGATTATGTTGATCACCATGTGATTTCCAGCCATCACAAAATGAATGCATGAATGACAAAACAAAATGATCGAGAGATAAAACCCGGTTGGGCATTTGCCTGCCTGATCATGCTTCTGTCTTTTTTTAAGAGCATCAGTGTTTACTTTTCCCCTCCCCTTTCAGAGTTGAACACAGGCCAGATCCAGGAGGGAGTGGGAGAGGCCATCAATGGGATCGTGAAACACTTCCACAAGCCGGAGAAGGAGGTGAGAGATGAGCAGTCTAGACAGGCCCGAACACGTAGTTCTTTATTCATCACGTATGAAGAAAAACGCGCCCGTGTGCTCCCGTCAACCCCACTAAACCTTCAGTTACTCAGGTCTACAGTGGGAAATTCAAATATAATACTACTGATTTGTTTTGCTCTAAATTTTATCTGTTGTCCTTTTTTTTTGCACCCTTAGTGAATCTGTACAAAAACAAAAAAGACCACTAATTATTGTGTAGTGAATGCAGGTTCAGCTGACGTCTTCAATTAAAAGGAAGATGCTCTGTGAGGATTATTTAGGAGCATTAAAATCCAACACTTGATTGTAGGGTTGATCACTAGCTCACTGTTGGAAAAGAACAAAGGGGCTTTATGGGGAAATCCCCTTAACTCTCACTCCACCTTTTTAAGAGACCAAAAGAACAAAGGAGCCTGACAAGAACTAAAAGTTATTTATCAAATTAGTCAAATTTTCATTTGGTTGTTTCACCAAGTTTGTTACCACGTCCAGATTGCTGATGCAGTCATCTATGCTATTTATGTTAATTTTTTTTTAAAATCAAACCAAGAAAATTAAGAGTCACCATAAATCGAATAGTTTAAATATTGGTGTGAGGTGCAAACACCCGCAGTCCTATTTTTGTGGAATATTTTGCGAAGGATTTCATATTTTTAGTAGATTGGTCTCGTGTTTTAATCAAGGAGCTGTGTTTTGTTCTCTGAATCCTCTCCAACTCCATGCATTTGTTCCCTCCACAGAGAGGCAGTCTGACGCTGCTGCTGTGTGGGGAGTACGGTCTCGTCTGGGCTCTGGAGCAAGTTTTCCAGCACGGTTTTAAATCACCTCGACTCTTTAAGAACGTCTTCATCTGGGACTTTTTGGGTAGGAACTTGAGCTTTTTAAGACTAGCAGACTGGAGGTTTAATTTTTTTTCCCCCTAGCATTGGAGAATAAAGCAAGTATTAATCTCGTATATTTCAAAAGTAGCAACACTAAGGAATTTGAAATTGACATAACACGAAGGTAGCTGCAGAAAATGCATTACATTTATCAAGGGGATAACGGATAAAGCAGAGATGCACATCATGATAATGGATGCAAACTTTAGAAATACCATGATATGGCTCTGAATATTTCCCAATAAATATAGCAAATTTTCTAACACAAAAAACTGACAAAACCCACAACAAAAAGATGAATGTTTTCCAATTTGACTTGTGCATTAAGCATTTTTGTTTCCCTGGTCTTTTGTTGCATTTTCTGTTTTGCTCTTTTGTAAAATGCTGTGGTTGATGTTGAAAATGTTATGAGTAATGGCACAAGAGGCCAGCTTAAACAATATGCTGTTTTTATATCTAGATCAAAACATGTTTTTATGGTTTCAATGAGAGCGTAGAGGCCTTCCATGGCTGCATGGACTGGTTCAGCACAACAATAAGCTCTCCTGTGTCTTATTAAATGTTTTGAAATTTACTATTTATTGTATTTTTGCCTTGAAATGAAATTCTCTATAGCAAGCAATGCCAGGTTGATAGATCAGCCAGTCCCACTGCAGCTAATTAATTGCTTGAATTGGTTGGATCAAAAGCAACAATTTAGTTAAGAGTTATGTAAAAATGACTCTCTGAAAACACTACAAACATAAAACAAATCACTTCTGTTTTAGCTTGAGTGATTGCTTTAAATGGGTTACTTATTCATGCATATGACTGTGCAGTCAGTAATAAGGTCTTTGGATGAATTTAACCCTTCAACAGAGAAGGCACAAGTGTACTTTGAAAGTGCTGAGCATCGGGAGGCGACTCCAGATGAAAACTGGCAAACCAGAGTGCGCCACTTCTGCCGCTTCATGCAAGCCATCAACAGCACGTCGAGAAACATTGGCAAGGACGGGAAGTTTCAGATGCTCGTCTGTCTGGGAGCAAGGTGAGTAAAAGGGAGCGAGCAACATGCAACGTTAAAACTCGTGATAATTTGCTGGATGTTTGTAATGAGGATTTCTGCCCATTTTAATGTTTTCTGGATTCCCTAAAAGTTGCTCCGTTGATTTTACATGTTTTTCTCTCCCTCTCACAGGGACCATTTGCTGCATCACTGGATCGCTCTGCTTGCAGATTGTCCGATCACTTCCCAGATGTACGAGGACAGTGCACTCATTAAGGACCGCTCACTTGTAAACTCTCTGATCCGAGTCCTACAGACTCTGCAGGAGTTCAACATCACCCTGGAGGCTTCGTTAGTCAAAGGAGTTGGCATCTGAAACCAAACCACGCTCTCCACCAGTCGTACCCAACAGGAATATCACAGAGGACCACTAAGCGAAAAGAATATCTGAACTTTTTTTTAATGCAGGAACGGACTTGAACAAAGAACACTTTCTGGCTTCCTGAAGCTACTGTCACATTTGCCATATGTTAAGTGCAATGAGCCTTTCAAGATTTATTTTTATCCTCGATAATGATGATGCCATTAGATGTTGAAGAATTATGTTTTCTATTATGGACCATGGTTTTCACAACATTGAGGATGACCTTGTGCTATGTTTTACTGAAAGCTCAATATTTTCATTGTTGCCGTGACTTGATGACAGCGGTTCTATTTAAGGGAAAGCGAGGATTAAAACTGTTAATATATTTTCAGATGAAAACAGTATTATTTTGTTAAATCGGTGCAGTTGCTTGCTCTGTTGTCAAATCTGATTTTTAAATGTCATAACGCAGAGTTTAAAGCAAATGATGTAGAAGTATGCTTTATAAGTATGCGCATGGCAGAGTGGCTCATAGAGTGGTAGGCGATTTTCTTTTCTTTTCTTTTTTTGTTTGACTCTTTCCCAAGCAGAACATACATGTATGTATGCAAATATTTTGTTTGGAATACCTTCAGTCGAAGAAAAGGTCCTCCTATCACAATGGCAGTGTGGCTCCAACCTGCTCCGAGAGACAAATGGTATGTTCAGTTGGTGTCAGGAAAATAAAACCAAGTCTTGTGTTCCAGAGCGCTCCAAGAGATGCTTGACCCTGTTATTTTTTGCAAAGTTAACAACTTCAACCTTCAGTGTAAATACCTCCCTGCAGCCATTTCCTTCTACCATCATTGCAGCCCTTACACTACATGTACTCTGTTGTTTGAACTACAACGTGATGACCTGAGTAGTTCCTGTGCTGACTTCTGACCTCCTGATAATTATGCGAGGAGCTCAAAGAACTGTTTTATTTCCCCACACTTGTTCCTGGTTTTTGTCATCATGGTTTCTTGCTATGCAATAACTACAAGAGAAAACTGAGATATTACCGGGCTCTCTCCATTTACATAGGATTTGACTTTATCTTGCGGAATAAGAGATTTGATATGTGACAGACTTTTTTTGTGTGTGTGCCAACGGCGCCTGGAATGACTGTGTTGTACTCATCTGTGTACGATCCACAAAAGCATCTTGGGAGATATATATATATTTTTTCCAGTACAGTTGTACATTTATTGACATACTTGTGTAATGTAGTGTTTACTAAGTGAGCAACCGTGTACAGTGTAAAAATATTAAGAATAAAGCATCTGTAAAGCATTACTGTGGGCCTCATTTATTTCAAAAGGGTATGTTACTATCGGCATGTCGGAAGATGGTAACACTTAATTGAGACCAATTAAGAACAGAAATCACTTTATTGATCTCCTCAAAAACAGCTTTTTATTTTCGTTAAGAGATTGAAGGTTTTTTTTAAGTTCCTAATGATAAACAACTCTTAAGTTATCATTTCGATTTTCTTTTTCTGTGAATAATACAACCAGTGCTTATTTTTTAAGTTTTGGTTTAAGAGAATGTCAAATAACTAGATTTTTGTTTTTGAGTATGTGTCAGAGATGCATTTAGAAGGCAATTTGTCCTCCAGCTGTAGATTACATTAACATTTATTTCTAATTTAATTTAAGGATTCAAGTATATTGTGGAAGGAGAATATATATTTGCAACATTTTATGAAGGGGGACTGACAGTCCATTTGTTCACCTGGTGTATGGCAGTATCCCTGTACAGATTTCTGAGTAAATTGAGGGACCAGAGGCTTTCATAAAAGTTTGCCTTAATTTGTAAATCTACATATATAATTGTAGTATCATCTAAAAGTTATTTAGATTATACCAAGGACTGTTAAGTTATTTAAAAAAAATGTTTGATTTATTTTTTAAAAAAAACTCAACATGACTACTTTAACAGTTTACTTTTTTGCAATAGCAAACATAGTCTGTGTTGTATAAAAAATTACTTGTTTAAACTTCCTAAGCAGTGTTATGTATGGTTGTAGGTTTGTTACCCTTCAGTAATATATAGTCGTTATTTGATTGGTGGTTTGTTCTGTTTAAAATTGTACATTTGCCCAATCTCTGGCTCTTGAATTCCCTTATTTGCTTGAAATAGCTTACACGTCCCCAAAATACTGCTAAATCGGTGTTTTACAATAGCTAACCAGTATTTGTATCTTTAAAGGTACAATATTATGTTTTCATATCTCATGCCAAGGCGTTAATGATCAGTTATATTCTCTGTTGAATGCGCTTTCTCAGCTGTGAAAACGTAAACAAAGTCGTTCGCGCCATGTCAGGGAGCTGTTTTTCTTTGAAGCCTCGGGCCAGGTGGCTTATGGGACTATGAGTTCAAAAAGAGGCCCTTCATCACTGACGTAGCAGTGTTTCCCGCCATCATTCACTACGCCTCCCATCATTCATGTTGTCTGAAGAGTACGAGAAGACGGTGGTGATTGGTCGAGCCCAGGTTCAAACCCAACGGCTGCACTCCTTATATGGTCATTGTCCGCTCGCCCTTTCATTCCAGCTTTTTATGTAAAACACGTTCTAATGACCAGCTGTATGCAGCAGTAGTAAGAGCATGCGCAGTACGTGAAAAGAGGACGGTGAAGATTCAAAGTTTTTGTTCAGTAAGTACATTGTTATTTTCTTTGTATAAGGTTTATATTATTTTGACTTTTACACACTTGTTATATGTGGAACTTGCGGCCATATTGTAAGGTTCTGGTGTCCTGTCGTGTGCGTTCGTTGTCGTTTTGGGCTAAACGTGTAAAGACTTACCATGTCGACAATGGGATAACGTGGAAGTGAACGAGAGCGTGGCCTCGTCGGCTAGCACTCATGCTAACGGCTAACAACAATGAGCCATATTTGGCGCACTCGCAGACGAAAAGTTTTAATCTGAAGGGGAAGACGGTGTCTGCCTTAACTTTGTGTTTCTAGCTACAGAGATAAACCCTTGCATTAAGTGTGTCCAAATGTAGTTGTTTAAGTTGTTTAAATATTGCGGTAGCTTTTTGTCTTTGGTTTCAGAAAGTGCAGCTGCCCGCTTTTTGTTTGGGGCACCACTTCAGACAGATCCGCGGCTTAATGTCCCGTAGCAGATGCATGCATTGAAGTAACGTATAAAGACTAGCTTCTTCTCTTTCGTCGTCCACATTTGTGTTCAACATTACCGCTCATTTTGCGGGTAAAGCGGTACTCGTGATTGTGGGTGTAACGTCTCAGACTGTTGTGTTTTAGGATAAAATTTCAAACAACTCGGCTCACTTAACTCGATCTAAAGTTTAGTTTTATGTCATAAAATCCCTTCGTAACATTAGATTCATGTTGCTATTGTTTGCCTTGTGCTAGTTTGGTATTTGGCTTTAAACTCCGTAAGATCGTGAAACAAAGTGTTTTAATTTGTTATGCTGCTTTTGGTGTTTTTGAGATTTTAACTTCACAACCTGATACTTTAAAATCTGTGTATTCGAAAGATTTGGTATTAAATGTTTAAAAGGGTTTCAGTATTTCTGTGTGTGTGTGTGTGTGTGCGGGTACGGACCGCCCCCTTTTAATAGCAGAAAGCACAACTGTGTGCAGACGTCTATGCTGATCAGAAACCAGCAAGCACCGAGACCATTACGGATCGTGTTTTCTTACACTTCCAGGTGTTTTCTTTCCTCGACTTGCACCGACCAACAAATTCAGGATGTTTGGCTTTCACAAGTCAAAAATCTACCGGAGTAATGACGGCTGTTGCATCTGTAAGACCAAGTCCTCTAGTTCACGCTTCACGGACAGCAGCAGATATGAAGAGACCTTCAGGATGTGCTTTGGGTACAACCTCTTATTCCATCATATTTACACGCCAGTAATAGTTGCTTGCAGAAGTTTCAGACCTAATTACCATTTTCGTGTTGCATTAATTTTAGACTCTCAGAAGATCGTGTTGGAGACATTTGCAATGCCTGTGTTCTGCTGGTGAAGAGATGGAAGAAGCTGCCTCATGGCTCCAAGAAGAACTGGAATCATGTAAGTAATGCCTCCAGTTTAGCACACAGGCATACTGTGCAATGTTTTCTTGTACAAGTTAACTTTGTTGTGTGTTTTTAATTGCTTTTCCTCAGGTGGTTGATGCCAGAGCAGGCCCAGGTTTTAAGGTGACAAAACCCAAGAAGATCAAGAATAGTGATGGGAAGAAGAAGAGCAAACTAAAGAAGCTTCACAAGTTCAAGAGGCAAAGTAAGTAGTTCAATATTAAGAAACATGTTGTCTTCCATTTGTAAAAATAATATATTTGAAATCCATGCATATCTTTTTTTTATTCGCACTGATGCTTTTTTGACTCTTGTGTATTGTCTTCTTTGTTTTGTAGTTTAGTCTACTTGCTTAAAAAATTTTGTATTCCAAGTAAAATAATCAATAGTTATGATTTAATGTCCAATACGAGTATATTGTAAAAAAATAACATTTCCTAAAATCTGAGTTTTCCAAATCAGTGCATTTTCATT
Organism: Micropoecilia bifurca; assembly: GCA_903067075.1. Taxonomy (NCBI): domain Eukaryota; kingdom Metazoa; phylum Chordata; class Actinopteri; order Cyprinodontiformes; family Poeciliidae; genus Micropoecilia; species Micropoecilia bifurca. The sequence goes on along the minus strand of CAEGAF010175144.1, from coordinate 5,450 downwards.
CTGGATTCAATTTTTTTAGTTTTCATCTCCTATAAACTAAATGCCTTTAATCTCTAGCAGCATCTAGTGGCTAATTTAAATAAAGTATGCAATGTGTCTAGTTTTCTATTTTCTAGTTCACACTTCATAAACAAGTGGCATCTGGCTTGTTTTGTGTTTTGCTTCAGTTTTATATAGGATTCAAAATTCAGCTTTGGTGTTGCACACATTTGGTATTTGAATCCTATTTGCAGAATAAATCATCTGCAATCATTCTTTCAATATAATGACTAAAATAGTGACAAGGCAAGTAAATACGGCCACAAGTCCTGATTATTCCAGTGGTTCTGAAGGTAAATGTAAATTTCTTTCAAGTTTATTTCTGTTTAATTTTTTTTAAGCAGACTCAGATGCTCACAGCACGACGTCCAGCATGTCTCCTTCCCAGTCTCCCAGTTACAGCAACCAGTCGGATGACGGTTCTGACATCGAGTCCAAACAAAGACGCTCATCTCCTTCCATCTTCTCCTTCCTGGATCGTACTTACTGGAAGAGGTAAGATATCTTCATGGGTCCCTCACAAACAAAAAGATTTTTATTACAAGTTTTCTTTATTTTATTCTGATTAGTCTTTTACCATATATATATTTTATTTTTTTCTTTAAGGCAAAAGGTGTGCTGTGGAATTATCTACAAAGGTCGGTTTGGAGAGGTGATCATCGATCCCCGACTTTTCAAGCCTTGCTGCAGCTCAAAAAAACAGAAGACACAGGTGCCCACACTCCAACCACAGCTCCCAGAAGATTTGAAAGAAACCTGGTGAATGGTTTTTGTCAATCTCCCTTTTTCCTTTATGGGGCTATCCATGGCATCCACCTGGATTTGTCTCCAGTGGCAGACCTCATTTTCATTCCCCGTTAGATCAGTTAATGTTGTTAATGTTCGTCCTCGTAATAATCATTTTTATATGGGTATTTTTTTATCTTTTGTATAGAGTTGAGCTCTTTGTTTTAAAAGAAAAAATAAAAAAAAATAAAAACTTTGGGCATTAGTATTATTTATAGGATAAGGATTAAATTTGGTTCACTTAAATTTTTGGTCCTAGATTGCGTTTGGTTATTTTTGTACTAAATGATCAATTTTTGTAAATAATTTCTGTTTTTATTTCATATCAGGACTGCTTTATTTTTTATAACTTGTAATACTGTAATTGTGTGTATGAAAGACACCAGCTATTTCCAATACCAGCGTCTTGTGTTGAAGGGAACCTTCAACATTTTTGCTGCAATGTTTTGTCATCTTAGCTTTATTTGTTTCTTCTAGTGCACAACTTGCTTTTGATAACACACAAGGATCATTAGCAAATCTGTTCTGTAAAAAAATGTAATTTCTTTCAATGTGTACAGATTAGACACGTTGGACATAAACAGCTTTAGCCACCAGTTTGAAACACTCAGTTTTAATTTGCTCAGCAGTTTGTGCACATTAGACCATGCTTGCAGTACGTCCTTCTGCCTGTTGGATTGACAGTTTTTATTTATTTCTTTTGTACAGCCTCCAATGAAATTACATTGCATGTTGTAAAGCAAATTGTTTTTTCAATGAATTTTGTAAATATAGCATTTTTGGCTCTTGAGGTTTCCCCAAAAAAAATTACATGAAACAGCAAACCACTACATCTGAAAGGTGCTATTGGCATGTAATTTTTTTTTTTTTTTTACGTTAAGACAGCTTGATAACTCATTATTTCCTCAGGTATGTTTCTCGAAAGACTTGCGTTGCTATGTGCAGAAGTAGGTGTAAACAGCAGGAATCGGAGAAACTCGCCTGCAGAATCAGTGAGCTGTGAGCATCTGTTTTCTGCTGTCACCTGAACATGCTGGAGACCAGTACTTACTCTACATCTTTGCGCTTAGAGGAGCATGTTCATCAAAAGAAGCAATTGTCTAAAGTTCAAACTATGCAGACATTTTGAATGTGAGAATTGCTCTGGGGTTTTGGTCACTTTTAGATGGTGATTGGCCCTCTTTTTTTTAAAAACCAAATTGGCTCTATTATTTCAGCAATAATGTCATCGTCACCAGTCAATGTCTCAAAATTTATGTATGCCATGTTAAAAATATTGCTTATATTGCACAGTTATTGCCATGGTGTATACTGTCAGTACTACAGTGACAACGGTTGCTGTTTTCTTTTTCTTCTTTTTTTTTTTTTTTTTACATTTTTGTAACCAAACTCGACTTAAAGTAATTGACAGGCACTGCTCTGTAAAGTTGCTTAATATATATAAACTGTATTCTGCGGCAGGGTAGTGAAATGCTGAAAAATTATGATTCTTATTGAAAAGAGGTAAGCTGCTTCCTTTGTAAGCTGGTAAATAAGCTGTTTTTTTTATCTTTAGGAAGTTGCCATGTTTTTGCAAGGTACATTTTGGGATGTAAGGTGTGCCTTAATGAATGACCTGACCTTTTTCTCTATGATTCGTATGTAATTTATATTTATTTATTACACAACCTTTTTTTTTTTAAACTAAAATTTTGAGCTAACTGGTGTTGAGCCTTTCAGAAAAAAAAGTCTGTTTCTAATTTTGTGCACTTCCTTTGAACATGCAATGTATGGTTTTTTTTATCTGATTTTTGTATACTGTATCACAAAGTAGATCTGTATAATAAAATTAAAACAAAACAAATCTGTTCTGTGATATATTCTTGTACAACTAGGTGGTGGGCAAAAGCCGCACATGGTCGATATGTTACACCAACAAGTCAAAGAGTGTTAGATATTTGTTATAGTACAGTTCAATTCTGTGAATTCATGTACCTCCAATCTGCAGCCAAATCCAATGAAAAAACTTTGAATGTTCATCAAAAATTATGAACCACTATTATTCAAGTGTATTTATGAGGTTAAATTTTTTTTGAAAGTATAAATCTTTGAAACTTCAAATCTAAAAACAAAATAAAGTATATCGCCTGATTGGATAAAGAACAAATACGCCTCGGTGCCGACAGAGGGCGCACTTTGTTTACTAATAGCTGGATTTATCAAGAACAGAGGAGAAGTGTTAATTTATAGCAATGTTATAAAGAATGACATATTGTCATGAAATTAATATTTCCAGCACTAATGTTATTGAAATAAACTTTTAACCACCTTCTTTTATGTAAACTGGCTGTGATTTGTAAATTAAAAAGACAACACTCAATGTTTTCCATCTGTTCATGGAATCTACCCCACAGTTTTTAATATAAGCACTGGATATATCTTCACTTTAAAGTTTTAAATGTATCAAGGAATTTTAGACAAAAACCTGTATTTACCACGTAATGCCATATCTGTAAACATCAGTAAAAAAACATTGATATTAGATTATTTTGGTATAATTGTCAATAGGAAATTGAAGCTATTGGCAATAATTTCTATATCTCATACAGAACTCAATACTAAATCCCAATATATAATTCACAATATATCTGTACCTCACTCTTGGAGCACTGAAGCACTCCAACTTTGTTATCTATTGTCTTGTGCAACTCTGTTATATAGTTTTTGTTTTGTTTTGTTTTTGGTTAATTTAAAATGTTTGTTCAAATGAACAAACATTTTTGCTTGTTTCCTTATACACTTCTCTGTGGATTCTGTGATGATGAGGAGACAAGGTCCTGTTGCAGCAAACAATCCCAAAATGTGGCACTTGTGCTTCCATATTTTCGTTTTTGGTCTTCTCCTGAAATGCTTTACATACTTTCCTATGTTCTGGTACCCAAATGATTTGGTTTCAGACAAAGATCATTAGTCCTGAAATCCTGGTCTGTGTTTATTTTTTTTTGAAACTTTAGTCTGATCTTCATGTTTTGTTTAGAGAACAAAGATTTTCTCCTCTTGCACCTCAAACGAAAGTTAACTGGAGCGGTCTGTTTCAGATTGCACAGGTATGCACTTTCATTTCAATAGTCAGAAGAACCTGCTGTAGGTCCTGTAATGTTGTTTTAGGGTTTTTGGAGACTTCTTTTAATATCTTGTGGTCTTGCTTTTAGGGAAAACTTTCTTGGATAGCAAGATCTGAGCATGTTGGTGGTTGCTTTAAATGCCCTCTACTTATAGACTATTTCCCGTAGGCTTACAGGGAAACGACTGAACTCAGTTTCTTTTGAGACCTCTTTAACTGCCTTACCAGACTCAAAAGCTGCTGCAGTCTTCACCCACGTCCATGATGTCAACATGTGGGTATGTGTGTACATTTTATAAAAAGTTTAAAAAGTACTTTTCTTCTACTTTGTTTTGTTGGTTATATGATCTGGCTGTTTTAAAAATATATATTTGAGATATATGGGTAACAAAACCTATTTGTACAAATATGTTTAAAAAACCCACACAGGTCCTTATTTTAAATCAATGTTAGTCATTGCTCTATGGCTATTAAAAAATAATTAAAACTTTAATCTCAGAATTTTGACTTTAATTGGCATATTAAGAAGAAAATACTTAACTCTGACAAGTTCCTCAAGGAAGTTATTTTGTTCTCACTGTGCTTACTTCACATCTCTGTCACTGAAACTGGTTGCTCCCAGGTGAACATCTACATTAAAATCTGAATTATTTTTTAAAAGTGGTCCTTCCATACTGTTCATGGATGGTTCTAGAAGAGGCTAACAGGGGCCAACATCTCTGTAGTAATGATCTCTATTATGGCCCCTTGTACTGAAGAGATTGTATTAAGTCAACTTTTTATGATTATATTCTCTGGATACTAACTGATCCTCTAGGACCAATAAAATTTTTACCATCACAATTTTACTTCAACAATTAATTAAAATGTAACATGTTGCACTTTTAACTTAAATTGTACTAAGATTAAATCACAATTTTCATCTGCTGGATCGTTGGGTCTTCAACTTCCAGCTCTGGAGCTGCAAGTGACTCTTTGGCTCTGTGGCTCACTTAATCCATTAAAACAATGAGATAAATTCCTTTTCTTTTTCTTGTTTCATTACTTTGCTCTGTGACCCCATAAAAATTTAAATGACCCCTACCCTACCCCCCTAGAAAGAACCACCAGTATATAAAATGCCATAAATTACATATTCTAACCGAATTTCCAATAACGAAAGCAAACAACAACAAAAACTTGACAACCCTAACTAATAAGAAATAAATGTAACTATAAAAGACTGCATTGATTTTCGACCATAAAATTGGCAAAAAACTTTAAAACTCAGAACCTGCGGACTACAATCTCTTCCGGTCGGAGCTTTCAAAAATAAAAGCCTGCACCACGCGCTGGTGCCATTGGCTCTTTGGACGCTTCACTGTTCAACCCCCCACCCCCCAGTTTACTCCCGCGTGCACGCACGCACGCACGCACACACACACACACACACACACACACACACACACACACACACACACACACGCCCGCACGCTCTCTCTCTCTCTCTCTCTCTCTCTCTCTCTCTCTCTCTCTCTCTCTC
>CAEGAF010175131.1:0-18627 GCA_903067075.1 Micropoecilia bifurca | reverse complement strand
AGCATGTATTTGAACTTCAATATTTTATTTACTTAAGCGCAGCTCACAGTTTTTAACAAATTCTGTAGTTTTCGGTGTAGGCCTACTTCTAAATCTGCTCCTGGTCCGTCCCCGCCCCTTTCTGTTTGCTGCAGCGAGGTGTACTTGGATTTAGGAGCGCATGTTATCACGGAGTTACGTCTTACGCATATGACGCTGATCGAGTCATCTTGACTCCATTTCTGATGCCTGTCTGAGTAGCGGGAAATTAGAAGAAAATCAATACCTGGCTAATCGAGCAGTGAAGTAAACTTTCACAAACAAACCGATGGCAGAGTTCAAATTGAACTCTTAACTTCGTCAAGTTTACTTTCATATGCCTTTGTCTGTAGGCATATTTAATTGTTGCTATTGGTTGTTCAAGCTAATGTTCGTAACGAAAGTAACACTTTGCCGTTAGCTTGTCATTTACCCTAACGGCGTAGATAAGTATAGTTAGAATATGTTTGTAGCAGTATAACGCCGTGACCAAACAGCGTTAGCTTGTTTATAGCTTGTACGGTGTTGGTCAGGTTGTGTTTGTTGAGGAGGATGGATGACAATATTGGTAATATTCTGCACAGTGAGGAACAGCTGAGGAACACACTGCAATGTGATGACAAGGAAAAAGTAACTTAACATTCTCTTTACACTCGAGGTAAATGATATTCAGCCACATTACTTATTTGGATTATTCCTTCTCAGCTTCGTCGAAAACTGGCACATTTACAAAGGGAGTATCTCAAGACAGCGCAGAGACTAAAGGTGAGACGCGAATTCTTTTACTACACTTAAAATAATGCAGTGCCTTGCAAAAGTATTTTTAAAAATTCACATTTTGTTTCATACCGGCGAGATGCGGGGTCACCCTGGACAGGATGTCAATCCATTACAGGGCAAAACAATGACAAACACACACACACACACACACACACACACACACACACACACACACACACACACACACACAAGGAGAATTTAGACATTCACTTCTTTGGACCATGAGAGTAGATATAGGACCTTTTTTCTGCAAAGCAACAGTGCTAAAAACTGCCAGTTTACTGACCAGATAATTCATTTGATAGAATATTCAACATATAAAATGTTCACTGAACTACGGTTGCAGAGCTGCACGGCATTATGGGGAATGTAAACAGAGGGAAGGTCTTAGCTGCTCAACCTCGCAAGGTTGGTAGCATCAACAACAAATGATGATGTCACCACTCTTTGGTTACCTAGCAACAATTTGTTGGACTTGTGCAGCAGCAGTTTCAGGTTTCACCACCGTGACTCATAACTGCTTAAAAATAAGCAGTTATGAAGCAGTTAGTTGCACTGCACATTATGTAGGAATATTGGAGTAAAGGAGCTGAATATTATCATTACACTTAAAATTGGTGATGTTCTGTGATCCGCTGTTTTTTTTTGACTAATTGGATGATTTTATTAGACAAGATAAGTTATGAAATGGTGAATCAGAATACATCTTTCTAATTAATTTTATTAGCAAAAATAATACATATTTTTTGTGGTTAAAACAAAGAACAATGAAACCAGGCCTGTATGAAACAGATTTTGATTTTAACATTTAATCAAACTTTCTTTCATTTATTTTCACCCACAAAATGAAGAACTAATTGAAGCTGTTTGAATAAGAGGTAGTGTGAGAGCATATTTAGCATTTCAATAAACACAAACTCCAGTTCTAAGTAGATGGCAGTGAAAAACAACAATGCTTGTTGGACAGATGCTAAACACTCTGACACAAGTGTGATGGGGCAAACATGTCAAATGTCAGCTATGAGACACATTGCTGCTTTATCAAGGGATATGGGAGGAAAAGTTTTGTCTTAAACTCATGTTGGTTCTCACACAGCGTGCCGAGTGTGTGGATGCGTTGAAGAGGCATGTGAAAAATAGGATTTCTCTGCAGAAAGACCAGAACAATCCAGAGATTACATGGAATGCCTGCATTACCCCCTCCTCATTCACATTTAACACAAACGATGCAACTCCAGGTTCAGTACAGTGTCACGGTAAGTCTGACTCAATGCTATATGAAAGCTCACATTTTACGCTCCTGTAATTTCATTGGCATAACAGCTAAACCTGTACAGAAATGAACTGATGAGTACTAATCTGATGTTTATTAGGTGCAGTAGAATCCAGTACAATCAGGAGACAACAAGCAACACGATTCTCGCTTTCTGGAGATCGGACTTCCTCCAAAACCCCAGATCTCAGTAGTGACGTCGCTGGCAGGCACAGACCCAGCCCGGCCTTGCGCCTGCGGTCGAGACGCAGCCGCTTGCGCTGGGAAAAGAGGAGTGCCAACGCTGCTGAAGGCTCAGACAACAGCCAGCGACAGCAGGAGCTGACAGGAAACACAAGACCTGGAGAAAAGGAGCAGACGATCAAAGACGAAGATGTCTTCATTGAAAGTGAGGAGCTGTTTTCTGATCCAGAATCTGAGTCCCCCTCTCTGCTACTCACACATTGGAGCACGCAAGAACACACCAAACTTGGGGACAAAAATGAAAATGGGAATCAAAGATCCCAGGAAGAAACAGGGGGAAAAATTGGTCCAGAAGTTGATGGAAAATGCGGTAGACCTGCTTTAACGACAGAGAATAAAGGACAAAATGCTAGAGGAAACAGTTTAATAAATAAGATCGAAGAACATAGTGTCAGTCAAAGCCAAGTGAGAAAACCAGTGTCATGTGAAGAGGGCAGCCATGATGGAGCCCAGATGACAGCAGCTGAAAAACATGAGGACTCTGTGGAAATAATAGAGGAAAATAATCGGACCACAGCAGACGAGAACGCTGCAAGACTCCTAGACTCCTGCACATTAGTGGAAGGACTTCTTTTCCCTGTAGAGTACTACATTAGAACCACAAGGCACATGACGCTATCCCAGACCCAGCCAGATGTGCAGGCTGTCATAATGTCCCAGCTGAGTGCAGGGCGACAACGCAGGAGTCGAGGCCGCAGCAGGAGAGCGAACCAGGATGTACAGCGGTCAGACCGGCACACTCAGACGGATTCACCCTCTTCCGCAACTCCGTCCACATCTGTGGATTCTCTGAAGCCATCCAACACTTCCAAAGATTGTTCCCAGAGTTCCAGTGACTTTTCTGCCTCTGCCATTTCGGAAGCTCCTGTTTCGCTTTGGGGCCCCACCGTCCGTCCACCCAAAGGGACGAGGAGAGGCAGAGGCAGGGGAAGACCTCCGAGACAACAGCTTCTTAAAGAAGGATGTAGCCTGACCTCAGCACGTCTCCAGCCTCCCCTCAGCCCTGCAACCTCTACTCAGTCGATCCATCAAGCCGATGAGACAAATACAGAGCCAGTGCTATTCCAGCAGACTCCCATCCACAGCTGTCCAGCCCAACCTTCTTCTTCAGTCAGTGGAACTCCAGCTGGTTTTACTGCTGAACACCAGGAGAAAGTCTATTCTATCTTTCTGAAGAGCAGCACCAGCAGTCCCCGACAGACAGGTAGACAGACCTAGGGTACACACACATTCTGACCTGGGGTACACACACATTCTGACCTGGGGTACACACATTCTGGTTCTGCAGACTGATGGCATTTTACTGTAGTAAAATTATTTGCTGAAATAAGTAAGATTTTTGCTGAAATAAAAATATTTATTCTCTAATATTAATTTATCTTTCTAAGTCTGGCGTGCCCAAAGTGGTTCCTGGAGGGATGGCATCCTGCATGTTTTATTTCTCTCCCTGGTTTAGTGCACCTGGATCAAATGATGGCTCATTAAAAGGCCTAAGAGGAACATTGACATGCTGAAAAGGTTGTAACTACCACCAGGAAGAGAACTAAGACATGCAGGATGCCAGGCCTACAGGACACACTTTGGGGACCACTATTCTAAGTGGAACACTGGTGGTGTCCTTTGAAAACTCCATATCAACGTAAATCTTGTTCTCCCTTTCTTTTCTGCATTGCCAAACAATGTGCATTACTAGAGGGAAGAAATGTCAAATCCAGCTATTTTCATCATGAGACCTTATTCAGAAATGAAGCTTAAGTAGACAATGTATTGAAATGGGAATCTGTGATTATTATTTTTTTTGATTGTTTTTTTTTTGTTTGTTTTCTCAATTTCATAATCTATTTTCTCTTCTTTAACTTGTGTCCTGCAGGCTCATCAGACTCTCAGGCTCTTCTCCTGCCCTCCTCCTCCTCCTCCTTCTCCTCCTCTTCATCATCTCAGACAGTTCAGCTTTCTCTTCCCTCTTTGATCAGCCGCCTGAAGAGCCTGGACATCCAGCAAGATTTTCACCTCCCTGACGATCAGTTTGCCTCCTTGAAGCTGCACAAGCTCCGGCAAGTTGCCGTGGAATCAACTCCGTCACACAACACACGCAGACGCTCCAGCTGCCGACGCAGCGCCGTCGATCTGCTGATGCCCTGTTCCCACCCGCTCAGTTCCACATCTGCTATCAGAAATTCTACCCGTCCAAATAAGAGCGAGCGAACATCTCCACAGCAGACACAGCGCACAGTTACAGATAATTTGACAGGCATGTGGTTAAATGAAGAGCTTTGTAACCCAAGTATTCCAGAAACAAATGCGGAGCTCAGTGCAGACGCCCTCCACACCTCAGCAGAAGCTGTTTCAGTGGTACAAGGGTTTACGGAAGAGCTTGAAGCTGGAACTGAAAACTGGTCGGCCCTCCGCATTACATTCACATCTATAAGCACAGATGAAGCACAAGGTCTGGTGGACCGAACATCGCACAAAGAAAACCATGTTCAACTTTCAGATGAGCCAGAAGTTGAGCATTCTGAACATGAAAAGCAACCCTCTTTAGAAGAGCTCAAACTCGTAGACGGACACATCACTCAGATGCTTTCCTTTGATTTCTCTGAAAGTAAAGCAGCAGACGAGACTCCGGCCAGCTGCACTAACGGCGCTGCAGCAAACCCTTCTGTAAATAACCCAAACCCAAAGTGTCCTGCTGAAGATTTTGCAGAACCTACTAAAACAGACTCTTCTGAGGACGGAGCGATTAAATGTAATGCCTCTCAGTTTTTATTTAAGTCTCCTCTGGATGCAGTGGGGTGTCCCTGTGCAGGCCTGCCATCCGCCTACCATCCGTCATCCACTCTAGCTTCCAGTCCAGTCCTGCCCTCCCTGGGAATCACCCCTAATGCTGCTCGCCTGCCCTCTGACTCCTCTCCTTCTGCTCCTCCTCTCTGCCTGCCTCCGTCTCCCAGCCCATCCACCCACGATCTGTCTCTGGATGTTTGTCCTGGTGCATCCATCACCTCCCTCCCTTCCAGTCTTCCACCTCCCTCTCTCTGCAGTCAACTTAAGGATTTATTGGACCCTCTGGCTCCAAGAGATCAGGGTGACGTAGAGGAATCTGACGACTGCCCGACTCAGTCCAGGATCCAACTGCAAGGCTCGGCTGTGGAAGTGAGATTAACGACGGACAGACCTGCAGAGAAGTTCTTACTGAGGTGCACACACACACTGGAGGTAAAATTTGTTCTTTGTTGCTTTGCTTTTTATTTCCTGAGTAAAAAAAATTGTGGGCATCCTCTTGAACTGTGTTTTGTGGGGTAAGCAGTGTTTGTGCTTGTCAGGCGCCAGCAGGGGGCTCTCTGGTGGATGTTTGCTGTGTGTCAGACCCATCAGCTGGTGTGTGTATCGCAGCAGCAGGAAAGTGGGCAGTGTGCCTGTGGAGCCAGACTTCAGAATGTAACTGGAGCCTCAAACACACCTGGACCTTCAGTGAGGTGACATCTTCTGTTTGCAGGCTTCTTATTCCACAACAAGTGTCTTCAATTCAACCACATTTCATGTCAAAGGGATGTTTGTTTGGTGGCTCTTAATGTTTTGTTTATACCTCCAGTACCTTTTCCTTTCACTCATCTTTCCATTATTACGCTTGGATACAATAAGGTGGGGACCAGGGTCTCTGATGGGTGTATGATCGACTACCAGTCAAATGTATCAAGTTGCTTGATAAATTTGACCACTACTTGCATTTGGTTCAAATTATTCTTGGCATTTCTTACGTAAAATATGTTATTACGTAACTGGTTAATTAGGAAAAAGTGATTATATTGGAAACACATGTGTCTTTGCACTGTTTCCCGTAGGGACTTGACTTTGAGGGCCGAATAGATTGATCAGCAAAATGTCTTTAATTTTGGGTGATTGATAAATGATTGATGTCACAACATATTTAAGAAAGACCTCATATTGAAACATTCTTTTTATTTAAATGCTTATTCTTCTCAGTGTTTTTTTCTTAAAACGTCTGTTCAGCTGCTTTTTATTTTTTGTGAAGAAACAAAGAAAGAAGACTGAGAACCATCACTTTCCGTGTCCGAGCAAAACCCAAAAGTAAAAACATAAAGGTGGACCTGGTGACCCTAACAAACAGAACAAAAGGCACAGAGGGGCCAGCAAAACTTCTGCTAATACCAGAATAAAACAGAAACATCCAAAAAGAACCTACTGCAAAAGAAATAAGGAGAAACATGACAACCAGTGGCTCCTGTGACAGAAATGGCTTCTAACGGGATCTGGCTTTACTTACATAGGCTAATAAAATCAATAATATTAACTGAGAACTTCTTCAGTTGCTATATTGTTGTTTTGGCTGATTGAAACATTTTGTTGTAATTTAATGAGTTGAATAAATACAAAATACTAAGAAAATCCTAAATATTTCTTGATTCAGACATGGAATATGTTTTGTGTTTGCAGCCTGTGATAAACGTGTTTCCTGTCCCAGACTCGGCTGGCCTGATATTGGTGTCTCTTGGTCAGCTGGAAATAAGACAGCTGAGGTAATCCTCTATATTTTAATATTGTAATCTGAATTGTTGATAAAAAAAAATTAAGCTACATTTGATATACCTCAGAGTATAATAGCATAACCAGCTTAGCTGCGTTTCAGTATGTGGTCAGATAAACCAGTGAGAAATTTCTGAGAAATACTCTGCCTTGACATAAAGGTGCTGATAAAGCGGTTTATCAGTTCATCAGTATATAAACTGTTTGTTTTTGCAGACTGCTGTCCTGTTGCAGCCTCAGGCAGACGCTGATACTTGAGGACATCATCCAGGCAGTGGCTGGCTTATTCAGCTCCAGAGTGGTGACCTCCTCCGACTCGGCTGCAGGCTCCACTCTGCAGGTGTTTACCTTGTCAGACAGCACCAGGTAAAGAAGAGTCTGCCTCGTCTCTTGGCACTGATGCACAGGTTTGTTAGTTTCTGAACTTGTGTGTGTCAGCTTGCTGACTCCTCAGCCTCTTGTGTCTCCTGGTGTTTGTGTGAGCGCCCTCGCTCCAGTAGAGGGGCTTCCTGACGCTCTCATCGGGACAGATGAAGCAGGACATATTTTCATCTGGTAAGTGATAGTATAATGAACCTTGGCCAAACCATGGTTTAGAGGATGAGCACCTAACACTGTGTGACCAATTTAAAAATCAACCATAATTGTTTTTTTTGGAATTTTAATTTTAATACCAAACACTTCAATATAAAACTCAGGAGGGGGTTTTGTGTGTGCGTGTGTACCATGTATTTAATACCTTGTGGGGACCATTTTCCTGACATATTACGTAGTGGAGACCCACTGCGTAATATGTGCTGGTTTGGGGATAGGGGTCAGGTTTAGCATTACGGCATGAATTGAGTTTTGGTTAGGGTTAGGTATGCAATGGTGATGGTTAGGTTTAGGGTTAGGCTGTAGAAATGAATGGAAGTCAGTGGAAAGTCCCCACAAAGACTTTTCATTCTATTCTTTGTGTGTTTTTCCATTTTCCTTTCTTGTTTGTGTCATTCCTTCCTCCCACTCTTTTCTATCTATTCTTCTATCATTGTGTCCTTTCTACCTTCCATATTTCCAGTTTCTTTTCTTTCCTTTCCATATCCCAGAGTAGAAAGTTCAGGTGAAATTTGGGAAGGTCTTGGATATGCAGTTTTTTTTAAATATCTGAAAATGACTGAAAATTCTGGAAAGTTGAGTTTGGAAAATCGTGAAGCTTGGCATGTTGTGTAGGGACTTCTTAACTGATGGGATTACAGTTTTTCTCAGTCACTTTGGTGCATTTCTCAGAACAGAATTGAAATTCTCCAAACTACTTGTTCAATCTTTAAATCATTGTGTCGCTGGGTCACGTCATAAAATCAGTGTCTTATGTCTTTCAGCAAGTTGCAAATGCTTTTGTACATCATGCAAATGATTATGTACACATATCTGCTTTTTCCTACATTTTCACTTGCTAGTCTCATATTGATCAAAATTTATTATTCGAGTCTCTGTTGAATTGTCTCGAACTCCACAACATTTAAGCATAACTGTGTAAGTTTTAACATGAAATTTTAAACATATTTCCATACATTACCATTAGCCATTTTTCTAAATCTGTCCTGAACTGGTAAATTGCTCTCAGGTGAATCCTGACTTTTTCCAAACGGGTAAATGTGTGATAGATTGAAAGTTCATCTCATGACCTATCAACTAGCAGATAAATAGTGTATGTAGTGAGAGTACAACACGATGTTACGTTTATGACAATGGAAGCACAAGGAGTTGGAGAAGAAGAGGAGTGAGGAGGCGAAACAGGAAGAGGCTGAAGAGGCTCATATTTTCGACATTTGTTGAAAATGATATGAGAAATCCACCAAAGCTATTAAGAAAAACTGTAATAATAAAAGCAAACTGGGTATGCACTGGAGGAGCTGCAGAGCTTCACAGCTTGGGTGGAAGAACATATTAAAAGGACTGTGACTTTCAAAATGTTATGTGATTTGTCAAAGTAACACTGCACATCATCATCATCCTGTCGCTACTGAGACACTTGACGGTGGCAACATCATGCTGTAGAGTGATGCTTATACAACAGGGAGAAAAAAGCTGGGCAGTTTATGTAAAGATTTATGGAGATGGTAACAGAAGAATCCTGGAAAAAAGTTTTGGAGGCTGAAATGTCTTCAGACTGAGGTGAAGGTTGACCTCCAACAGGATAGCAAGCCTAAACATACAAAACAGGGTCCGTTTGATGGTTCAGATGAAAGTCTAATCTTAAATCCAATTGAGCATCTGTGGCAAGGCGTTTTCCATACAAGTTTACTGACTTTGAACTATTCCATTGTCTGTCATTTGCTTGTTGAAGGAATTTAAAGAGTGGCCATCTGCTGAGCAGAGTGCTGCTTGAAGACAGTTTATCCAACACAGCCTGTCTCAAAGGTTACTCCTACTGTGTAAGTAACCAGCAACTCTTGAAATGATTGTGTCACTTAAATCCTGGGTGGTAACTTTCTGTGTGTTTGATGTTGTGCAGGGAGTGCTGTTGGTCCTGCTGCAACATCAGTTTCTAAGCTCTCTGGACCAAGAAGAGAAAAAGGCAAGAGAGAAATGCTTGCTTTCAGAGGAGAGGTCGAAACAAGCTCTGTTCTCTTTAGTCGGCATCAACCCTCTGAGTGAAAGATCTGTCTTAACTACTTGGCTGTATCCTCCGGATGGCTGGACTGGCAGGTGAGACGAAGTCATACAGAAAACAAGGCTTGTGTAAGTTTGTATATTACACATCCAGGAAATGCACACCTCTTCTTCCTTTGCCCTGCAAGGCTTTGTGAAGTGGACATTAACCGCTGCAGCGTGGTGGGCCTAAGTCAGACCGGCTGCATCTGTGTGTGGGAGCTCGGACAAGGGGGGACGTCCCAAATGATGGAGGCTCAGGGGGACGAGTACTGGCAAGTGGCTCGATGGGGGCACGAGGACACCCTGGTGATCGGGCATCAGAACGGAGACGTCTCTTTACATCCCTACGGCGTGATGCCAACTAAGAAAGGTGCTAAAGCTGATGCAGAAACTCCACCATTGTGAGAAGGATACAAACAGTAATGTAATGCAACATTAAAGTAGCCAACTTAAACACAACATCAGCCGTGGGCATTCTAATGTAACTAGTTGCAATTACTGAATTGTCTCTCACTGTCCAGACTACTGTAGTTATTGGTAACTGATGCATTTTAATGTTGTGAACTGAGAACATCCCATAACAGCAAGAGGAAGCTCTTGTTTTACTGCATATATAAAACACAATAAACCATTTTCACTGAAGACCTGTCAAGGGAGAGAGCCTTTAAAGCTCTCTCCCTTGTTAATTTTAGTACAGCTGTTAACTGCTTTTTTTATTTTGTGGATGAAAATTGTTATATAAAAAGGAGCAAAAAAGAACTGTTAGTTTGTGTTAAAATTTCTATTAAACATTTTGATGTTTTATTGTTTAGTGTCTGTTTTCTTCTTCATTTCCAAACAAGATTAAGTCAGTAAAAATTAAATAATGCTTTAACACATAAACTAAAGGTGAAAAGTCACTTAATATGAAGATTAGTAGCTGTCTGGCCCATTAGCAATAGCCTGATATCCCATTAAATGTAAATTAAAATTAAAATTTTTCCCACAATTCCAAAGCAGTCAAGATGAAAGATAGCTTATAATCATCACTCGTTTTCAGTTTTTGTGCCCCTGGTGGCTTTATTTTTGAAGTGACAGACATAAAATGGACATAGAAGTATTGAATGAGTGGCAGTGGGAACTGAACCCAAGATGGCTGCAGTATGGTCAGCTGTGGTGGATCCGCTCTGCCCACTGACCAATGTCCTCAGTCTTTGTTTCATTTTTTCATGTATAATCTGTATAATCTGATCAGCAGGGACATGGACATGTTTAAGAATATATTTCTAATACATTACATTTATTTTATATATATGTCAATTTTTTTATATTATTGATAATTTTATTGGAGCCCTTTTGAGATATTAAAATCTCCAATCAATAATCCATTATTAGACAGAACATTAGTAGTCAGACCTAGGGAAAGTTGCAGCAGCATTCCGTTAGGTAGAGCAGAAAACACTATTGTATATTCTCCTGGTGTAGCAGGCAAATTAAATTTGCATTAAAAAAATAATTGTAAGAAAGAAGATTCCCTTCATCATAATGCTTAGCCAGTGCAATACCATGTTCCATCCAGTTTTCATAAGTGATTTATTCTTATATAAAATATTCCCATTGTTCTAATTACAACGACTAGTAGGAGAAAGGTTATGTTTGTAAATAGGTTTCTAGGCCAGAAGAGTTTGTTTATGGAAAGAAGAAGAACTTTCTGAGGAACTTTTCAAACTTTCCCTTTCCCAAGTACACTTGTGTTGTGCAACAATTTTCCCTTCCGTGCAACACCCATGTCCGTTTACCGGTTCCGGGACTTGAGAGTTATTACATTCAGAAATAATGAGATATAAAACAGGCTGTAGTGCCGAAAATGGTTAAATGTTACAAGTCATACAGAAGTAATAATGGGACAGATACAGAGTGTCATTACCGACCAGCATTAAGTGAAGCCCAGCAAGTGAAGCCAAGATTGGGACTGTCGTCAGTCTTATATGTTATGCTTATGTACGCATGCAGCATTGTGCATGTGAGCAGATAAAATAGACAAGAGCAAAGACGGAATCATATATCCATAACACCTGGATATGATTTGGAATTTGATTTTAAAAAGATATTTTTATTATTATGGATGAAATATCTTGGCAAAAATATTTTTCACTGTACAATAAAATTGTTAACCTTTTTTTGAAAGATACTCTCTTTTTTAAAGCTTCGTGTTTTAAATCACGATTCAAGCCACACCACGCTTAAATAAATCCCATTTATACTCAATTTCCCTTCACCTCCTTGTTCAGGAACCAATAGGATTGTGATGACCCAATCACGACGGCGATGTATCTTTCTCGTTTAGCGATAGGCTATTTTCACATAGAAGTCCCACGATGCATTGCTGTAACGCCCTACAATTCAAATCCTGTGGGCCAATCAGAGAGTGCGATAACGACAGAGGCAGCAATTTAAACTTGTACCGAAAACTGTTGTCATAAGGCTGGAGAGAACAATCGAGTAACTACCGTCGGGCAGGTCTGGCGAATTATTTAATGACTTTTTTAAAGTTTGCTTTTCATGCGTCGTTGTTTTAGTGGTTAATGTCGTCTTAATGAACACTTCCACAAAAAGGGCGTTAGTTTTGATTTAAACACGAATACAAGCGGAAGGAAGCTAGCTTGCCAGGTTAAACTAGCGTCGGTTGATTTAAGGCTAACTTTAATCGCTTCGTTGAACCGCTTAAGTGGTTTATTTATTCAGAAAACAACCGAAAAGCTTCCTTAAACCAAAATGAGTGCTGGTGTTGCGAAGCCAGCTCCCACGTCTGCACTTTCCGATCCGAAGTCGGCGCCTCTCAAAGAGATCCCAGACATCTTGGTTGACCCCCGAACCACCAAGAGATACACGAGAGGAAGATTTCTGGGGAAGGGGGGCTTCGCCAAATGCTACGAAATCACAGATGTAGAGACGAAGCAGGTATTCGCTGGGAAAATTGTGCCGAAATCTCTGATCCTGAAGCAGCACCAAAGGGAAAAGATGACGTCTGAAATCGCCATCCACAAGAGTCTGAATCATCCGAACATTGTTGGCTTCCACGGCTTCTTTGAAGACGACGACTTCGTCTTTGTGGTCCTGGAAATCTGCAGGAGAAGAGTAAGTGTAATAATAAAATGATAAATGCTTGCCAAGCCTCTATCTTTTAAGCGGAAATTAATCACCATTTATTGCAACTTTAAACACCCAAATTTGTGTTACGGCAGTTTAACCCAGACAGTTTATTTAAATATTACTGGAGGGCCTCCGTGTTTACGGTTTAATCAACTGGAATACGTTTTTTAAAATGTGTTTATTAAAACCTTCTTTTTCAGTCTCTGTTGGAGCTGCACAAGCGGCGTAAGGCCGTCACAGAACCAGAGGCCCGGTACTACATGACCCAGCTGCTCAAGGGAGTCCAGTACCTGCACAACAACAGAGTCATTCACAGAGACCTGAAGCTGGGGAACATCTTCCTCAATGACGACATGGAGGTTAAGATAGGTACTTAGCTGTAATATGCTTATATAAAACTTTTAATTTTTGTAGAAAACATTAAGGGAATATAATTGTATCTATATAGCACATTTTCAGCAACAAGCCAATTCAAAGTGCTTTACATGAATTAAAAAGGAAATGCAAACAAAATAACAAACCAAAGGAAAAATTTATTTGCTTTGTCTTTGCAAGATCCATGTAGACTTAAAAAAAAATTGGCCAACAAGATGAAATGTAATTTAGAGAGGAGCAGATGGATCTGGAATGATCAGTTCTCATGATCACTAATGGTCTGTAATCATTTTTAAGTTAAGTTGTTGCTTCATCACTCTTGTGCAGAAAATGCACAAGTATGAGTCGAGTCTTATCAGTCAGCCTCACCATGCATGAACCTGCAATGAATTACAATACACCTAAAAGGCAGATCTTTCAATAGTAATTCATGTTTTATTACATGTTTCATGTTATTTGTTCAGATGAAAAATGAACCACTCCATTGCATTTTTTGGACACTTTTTTTTCTCTCCCTTAATATGTTGAAGTCTTAACATTTAAAACATTCCATATTTGTTTTCTAGGGGACTTTGGTTTGGCTACTAAGATCGAGTTTGACGGTGAACGGAAGAAGACGTTGTGCGGAACGCCCAACTACATAGCGCCTGAAGTTCTCTGTAAAAAAGGCCACAGTTACGAAGTGGACGTCTGGTCACTGGGGTGCATACTGTAAGTTTGGAAAGACATTATGGAACATGGTTTTGGAACCAAGTTGGTCAAGATCATTATGCTGACACCAGGTAACGATCCAGCGCAGTAACCTGTCCTCTGTCTGCTCTCTCAGGTACACTCTATTGGTGGGTAAGCCCCCGTTTGAAACATCCTGTCTTAAGGAAACTTACAGTCGCATCAAGAAAAACAGCTACGTCATCCCCTGGGTAAGATTGCTGTGTTTATGCTGCTTTGTGGAACATATCGAATGGATTTAGTTTAAACCTCCTGGACTGTATGCAGCACATCAACCCCGCCGCAGCGTCGCTAATCAAGAGGATGCTGCACGCCGATCCTGCTCAGAGGCCGACCATCACTCAGCTGCAAGAGGATGAGTTCCTCACGTCAGGCTACATCCCGCTGCGCCTGCCCACCACATGCCTCACTGTGCCCCCACGCTTCTCCATTGCTCCCTCCACCGCTGCAGAGCTTGGCCAGCGACGGCCCCTCTCTGCTTTGAACAACAAGGGTAATGAGTCTCGCCTCGGGTCTGAACGATGCCTTTAGTAGCTCTGATTCTTGATAAATATTGCTGTTTTGTTTTTAGGTGGGACAGAGAAGATGGAGCTGAAAGATGATGCTGTGCCAAAGTAAGATGAGATTTTCTGAAAGTCTGGCTTCAAGTTTTTCTTTTTGATCATTTTTACCTGTTGCCATCAGGCTTTACAATGCCCAAGTCTGTGCTAATTTATATTTATAGGTTATTGATTAATATATTGCATATGATTGCTTTTTTATTTGTTTATATCTAGTCATTTTTGAACTTATCACTCTTAGGTCTATATATATATCACCTAAAAGGCAGATCTTTCAATAGTAATCCATGTTTTATTACATGTTGCATGTTTTTATATACATTACAAACTTTGTGTTTATTACCTAAGCTGGAGTAGCTTTCAACAAATAAGCAATATAAAGTATATTGTATTCTAAGTTGTCTGTTTTCAATCTGTTGTAGAGATAAAAACCATTCTGACTGTATTCTGTTTGCAGAGAAATTGAGCCATCAGAGAACCACCTGAAAGACATGCTGCAGCAGCTCAACAGCATCATGGCCTCCAAGCCAGCAGAGAAGGCATTCATCCGGCAAGGTCGGTTCGTTTTTCAGTTTTTCTTGACTGTTTGTGTCAAGTTGGAAAAGATCAGCCTATAAAAGTTTGGTTTACCTTTTCAGAGGAAGCAGAGGATCCTGCATGCATTCCTATTTTCTGGATCAGCAAATGGGTTGACTACTCAGACAAATACGGGCTGGGTAAGTATTAGAAACGCCCCAAAAGTGAGAATGTAAGACATCTGACTCAAAAACATCAATTAAGCTCTTTAACAGGACTATGTAGGGATCTGCAGAAAGTGACATTTGGTTTTTATTCATTTAAAGTTTGCAAAGAGCATCTGTGCATGAGAAAAACTTGAGTTGCAAGGTGTATTCCTTGTCTCGCCATGTAAGAGATGCAAATCTGAAATTTACAATCAAAGACGAGATATCCCAATGGCAGCAGCTTGTACATTATTTTTAGTCTAATTGTAAATGGTTTAAAATGTTACTGGGCTACATAGTCATTAAGTTTTAAATATCCCTTCAGTTCATCTTAAGGTGTAAATGTTCACATGTGGGCTTAGACTGAAACTCCACCTGTCTGGAATACAAACTGAATTATAGATCTTGGTATTGTGTATTAACTGGAGCTGAAATGTCCTTCACTGGTTGGTTGATTTGGAATAAAATAATTTGATTTCAGTTCAGTTAAACTTTCACTACCTGTCTGGTTTGTCTCCTGTGTGATAATTGAGACTGGTTTCTGTCCAGTCAAATCTTTATTTTATGCCCCAAAAATGTCTAGGACAAAAAAGTTTGATTTTAAAAAGAAAACATCCTCAAAGTGTTTTAAATGCCTGTTTATAGGCTACCAGCTGTGTGACAACAGTGTGGGTGTTCTGTTCAACGATTACACTCGTCTCATCATGTACGCGGACGGAGACAGCCTGCAGTACATCGACAAGATGGCTGCCGAGTCCTACATGAGCGTCCGCTCGTTCCCCGCTATGCTCAACAAGAAGGTCAGTCTGCACCTCCCTCAGCTCCTGGTTGAGCTCATTTTCTGCTCTGGGTAAAAGTCAATAAACGATTCTCTCACAGTCTTTAGGGAAGTTTAAATGTCCTCTTTAGTACTAGATACATTTGGTTTTTTTTTTTTCTTTAATAGATAACATTGCTGAAGTACTTCCGTAACTACATGAGCGAACACCTGCTGAAGGCCGGCGCCAACGTGGCGCGGCGGGAAGGGGATGAGCTGGCGCGGCTGCCGTACCTCTCGCTCTGGTTTAGAACAAAAAGCGCCATCGTCCTGCACCTCAGCAACGGCACAGTCCAGATCAACTTCTTCCAGGTTAGACTTGGCCTGTATCGCTCCCTCTCCTGCTGTCTGTCCTCAGCCTCACCACGCTCCATGCTCAAGACATTATCTGTTTTTTTGTTTTGTTTTAGGACCACACTAAACTGATCCTTTGCCCGCTGATGGCTGCTGTGACCTACATTGACGAGAAGCGGGACTTCCGCACCTACAAGCTGTCTTTGCTGGAGGAGTTTGGCTGCTGCAGGGAGCTGGCCAGCCGCATGCGCTATGCCAAGCTCATGGTGGAGAAACTGCTGGACAGCAAGTCTTCTTCTGCTGCACATTAGATGAGTTTTTCTCCAATCAGTCTGTCAATGCCTGAATACTTCCTTTTTTTTTATCAAGGCAGGCGATGCGACTTCTCTTCCTAAAATGACCCATACCATGAAAACCCCTTTCATATGACAAAACATAATTTCCTCTTCCTGTTTTAAATATTTTTGCTGTGTAATAGTTGCTTTCACTCTTACCTTGACTTTGCTGATAAAGCCTTTAAACAACCACAGCTGCTGTACTGGAATCAGTGATGTGGATAATTTTGTATATTCAACCAAGTTGTGAAAGTAAAGGTGAAAATTTATGTTAAAATACATTATTTTTACTTGTGCACTGTTGTCTTTCATGGAATGCTACAGAGGTGGGAAACATTTTGGACTCGGGTGGATTTAAAAACGGCTTCTCTGGTCTGCTTCTCTTGTTTCAAATTGTTTTCTGTGTCGAGGATTAGACCATGTTAATATGTCTTCATCATGTACATTCTTGTTTGGTTTTTTTTCTTATTTTATAGTTCTAGATGTGAGTCATCAATTAGATAAAATTGTACATACTGCTGAGTATGCATACATATTTTAGAGATGGTATAACTGCCTAAGTTTAAATAAAGATTATTCTCAAGTGGTCATTCTGAATTTTAAATGGAGGTTTTGGTATGTGTGAACAGTCTCAGTGTGTTTTAAATGTATATGTTAAAATCAACGGGTCCTTCTCGGAAGGAAATTTTGCACAAATTAGGAAATCAGTCTCATGAAGATGGTCAGTGTCCATCATTTTCTTGATCATATGAAGAATCCTTCTTTGCATCATCATCTCCAGAGGTTCCAGTCGTCCCAGAACAAAACCAAGCATCTTTATCAGGCTATTGCTTTTAAAATGTTTTTAAAATTGGGCAACCATTGTTATGATTGTCAAATTGAAACATATTTTCCACACAAGAATTATTTCATATTTCAACCCTAAAATCTCACGTTTTTACATGCGAGTTGGAAAACAGGACAAAACCTAAATTTCTGCATGTTTATTGACTAACATTTATTCATTTAAATGTCTATTTATGGCGTTTTAATTGACAATCTTACCCGATTCAAAACTCCTCATTTCCACAGCAACTAAAGACCCAGGCAGGTTTTGACATGTCAATGATAACCTCTATGTTCTCATCAATGATGTCATAATAGTTCAGAGATACAAGAATTCTCAGTTTGCTTCTCAACTTGGTTGGAGGCAGATCGATTCTAGAGAGACGACTTCAAAATGACTTTACAAACCATTTTAACTGTCAAGAGGATTTTTGAAATTGGTTGGGACCTTGGATTTCTTGTTACAAAAGGAGTTGAAAAGTTGTTAGGATATAGCATAAGAGGCAAAACGTTTTAGTAGAGCTCTGAGGATGAGAGATCAAAATACTTTGGTTTGGACATTGAACCCTGAAGACCAAAAAGGCATGGAAGATTCTTCTAAGGATGAAAAAGTTACTGTCAAAACCACAACTATGGATTTAACAGTAAAAGCATCAGGAGACTTTGTTGTTTTTGAAAGTATCAATGTTCCTCATAACCAAATGGACTTGGATGTGTTTGCTTGCTCACAGGTTGAGTGAGTTACTTTTACAACTACAGCTAATTCTTTGTCAACACAGACGTTACAAAGAGTGTCTTTACCAGTCTTCCTAAAACCATAAACGACCTGGATGTGAAACCAAACTGAGACAGAGAGGAGGAAATATATTTAAAAAAAATTCTGAGGATTCTTCATCAGAAGAAAACTTAGAAGATGACATTTGAAATGACACAGATGATTTCGACAGTGTGGATGTAAATCTTGAGTAATTACAATACTTTTTTCAAATTTTTCAACTTATTCTTCAACTGTTGGATGAATGCCAAGGAAAAATGTGACCTCAATGTAGAAAGGAGACCATCTCTGGTTCATCAAGTCTGATCATGATGAGTTTCATTTTATCTGTTCTATGAACTAAGAGCTGTGACTTAGTTTGTGAGTGATGGTAACCTCCATCCATCCATTTTCTTACACCCTTTATCCCTTAATGGGGTCGGGAGTTGCTGGTGCCTCTCCAGCTGGCGTTCCGGGCGAGAGGCGGGGTACGCCCTGGACAGGTCACCAGTTTGTCGCAGGACAACACAGAGACACACAGGACAAACAACCATGCACACACACACTCACACCTAGGGGCAATTTAGACAGACC
>CAEGAF010175112.1:0-10845 GCA_903067075.1 Micropoecilia bifurca | reverse complement strand
TGCCATGTTGCTGAAATGTGCTGTACAAATGAAAAACTTACATACATATTAAATAACTTTTTTTTCTTTTTTGGTCTAGCACGTAAAACATCCAATAAAATGCAGTTAAGTTTGTGGTTGGGTATCAATTTGATTATGGGGGAATACATTTCTAATCTTACCAAAATTTAAAAAAAAAAAAAGGTACATTTCTTCAGATTCAATCACCTTTTTGTGAGAACTACATTTTCCAGGGAGAACACAATGAAATAGTGTCCATAAAGGAGTCTGTGTCTGTATCTCAAGGGTAAAGTTCATGCCACTCCATTTTTTCTTTTCCTCCCTTACTGGGGTTTTGAGCACTGAGGGTCCTTTCTCATGGTTTCATCTGATACCAGTGTGCCCCGGACCAGGAGCTCCACTGCAGGCCGGGATCGACACACGGGTCAAACAAGGAGCTAGTCTTTCTCAATTTTTTTTTTTTTTTACAGGTTGAGGTGAATAAATGTGATTTAAAAATAGTGACTGATGATCCTGAGTGGCATTCCAAGTACCAGCACACTTTGTGTGATTGTTCAAGGAAGAAAAGAGGAATCATGGATCTCTGCAAAAGAAAATCCACCTGCTCCCGAAACTTTTTTTTCACCCTCTCCCACAAACACACACTAGGGAGAGGGGGAAAAAAAACAGAGCTCTGTTTTGATGCCGGAGCCCGAGCTCAGGTCAAGGTTTGACCCGCTGTAATCCCTCTCAGGTGATGCTGTTCACTTTCAGCCATTACCAGCTGATCTGCTTAAATATGCCTTTTTTGTCCCACTAGGAAAGAGAGAGAGAGGGGAAGAAAAAAAAAGACAAGGAGGACCTTTGGCATTCGGCTCCGTCATAAAAACCGGACGATGTCTGAACTTTCTGTGAAAGTGACCGATCTTGTGCCCGGGATAAATGAAACGGCACAACGTCCCTGTTTTATGGGTGGAATAAGCACAAAGTGTTGGAACGCGGGGGGGTGGGAGGGGGATGAAAACACCTGAATCAGGGAAGGTATAGTGTGAGGAGGCGTTGCTGCAGAGATGGTGCCGACAAGCAGAGCCTTTTTACTTTTTCCAAAAAAAAAATATTAAAAAAACGGGGAAAGGTCCGTCTCACAGCAGCTTTTTGGAGCGCTCCCTTCCCCATCACCCTCAGGCACTTAATCAACATATAATATTGCGCCGAAGTGCCGGGTTCCAACATTAACACTTACACCCACAGGCCTGGGAGTTGATGAGAGCTTTCAGCACACACAGACTTGATTTCCAGGGCTAATAAATAGAGGGCAATGTGTCTGGGTAACTGTAAGGAAAAGCTAAGGGTTTTTGTAGTGAGGTTCAGCTTAAAAATTATTAGCGGTTAATATCTTACCTACGGTGGTTGGCTCTGTTGGTGATTTCGAAGCTAATTGCTAGTCTGAGAAGGGCCAAGACCAGACTTATACCATCTTAAAACAACTCAAGTCCCTCTTCCCCCCGCCTCAAAAAAATCCCTTCATAATATGTTATGTGAATGCCATTTTTTAATAACCTGAGAGCAAACCCACCAGATGCTTATTTACACAGTGTGCTATAAATTTCATGCGAATCAGAGGTTACAGGCAGTGCGCCACCAATCATCTTCCTGTTATGGCTGGGAAAGAAACAAAGCTCTTCCAGTCAGAGTAACCAACATATTAAAATTGTATAAAGAGGAAAAATATAATGGTTTTTACTGCCTTACTTGTCTGTCAAGTTATTACTCTAACTGGAAGTAAGGGGTGTAATGAGGGTTTGGGCCACGAAACCTTAAGATATTAAAACCTCACATTATGTCACCTCAAAGTGAAGTTTGTCTCACGAAGCACAAGTTACTTTTCTAGTCCCAGTTGTTATGGTGCTTCAAAGCTCGACAGTCGCTACGGATGTGCCTTTCTCTTATTTTGAAGCAAGACAGGAAACAGTGGTGGAGTTGTTGTCTGGCTGTATTACAGAAACACTGTACATAAAACCAGCTGACAACACTTGACAGTAAAAGCAGAAGAACTCAATCACCGTTAAATCATTCAGGTTCGGATGACTTTTGCTGTTAAGGGCTGTGCGAAAAGAGCGACTGGCTAACCGTTAGCTGACGTTAGCAACTCCCTTGGGGCTTCGGAAGCTAAAGCTAAGGTAAAGCATGACTTTTTTTTTGCTGTGGTCAAACCACGACTGGATAGTTGGGAGTTTGGATTTTGTCAAACCTATATTAAGCAAGGATATAAACAACGTTTTTAGCATTGAATACTTGTGTTTTTTCCCCCAAAAAAATCTTGTTAAAACCTTTATTTATTTTCATAAACCCTGTATCAGCTCACGGGCTGGAAACGTTTTACAGTAACTCTAGGCCCCACAATTCCTTTAGAATTATATTAGCTTTTTACCTGCTTAGCAAAAGCTACTAATATCTGCATTCAGCACTTATTTCTGATAAACTGGTCATAAAATGTATATATATAGTTCATTGTATGGATAAATAAGTTATCAGAAATGGTTTTTTTTAAGTGTCAGACATTTATGAGCTTGTCTTGATTTTCTTAAGATGGTTATTAAATATTTCAACAAAGTCTCACATTGAAAGTCCTGAATCACCTACATACAACTACACACAGAGTCAAATATTGTAAAAAAAAATAAAATAAAAAAAAAGAAACTTTTCGAGTTCCTGGAGACAGATTGTTTCATCATTCTCCCTTCCC
This sequence comes from Micropoecilia bifurca, assembly GCA_903067075.1. Taxonomy (NCBI): domain Eukaryota; kingdom Metazoa; phylum Chordata; class Actinopteri; order Cyprinodontiformes; family Poeciliidae; genus Micropoecilia; species Micropoecilia bifurca. Next base: position 8,120 of record CAEGAF010175112.1, on the reverse strand, counting down.
TCCCAGACAGAAAGGATTTGTAGGCAACAAATTAAAACAAATTTCTCCCTTTCCTTTCACTGCGAAAGCAGACCACATGCAACCCAGTAACAAAATAAAGCCTCTCTGGACTCACTACCTCAACTACTGGTTTCATTCAGTCTCTTTTTGTCCTTCACAAAACATCTGGAAATGCAGCAGAGCTACAGATTACACAGCTGAATATGATCCGAGAACGTGCCGGGGCCTGCCGGGAATTCAGATTCAGGGTTTCGGCGTATAAAGTGGAAGGGGTTAAATGTATCACATGGCAACTTTTCACCACTCGCGACTGTTGTTACCTATTCAATTACCTGCTTAAACATCTTAGGACCCCACTGCGCTTCTCTGTCCCTTCAGGCAGGGCTGCCCGCTACTCGGCCTGATTTTATGTAGTCAGCAGGTGGCATCATTAGCCTGAGAATAAAAAATGAAAAGTAATCCCCCCGTGTCCTGCTATGATATCATAGCAGGGCTCATTGGCATCGCTTTCCGGCTTCTAGTGGGCAGGATGAGAGCTAAAGGAGGTGTAAATTTAATATGTTTCGTCATCTGGTTCACATTTGCAAAAAAAAAAGAGAGAGAGAGAGAGAGAGATGAGTGCGTGTACGCTCACCGCAGCCGAATGGGTTGTTGGGTCATGCCATGCTGTGTGCGAGCAAGACAACATCAGCCAAGAAACCGCACAAAGATCCCAATCTGGTCTTCGCTGAAGTCACACACACACTGTCTGTTTTACGCCTCAACCTGCCCCCCCTCCCTCCTGCCTCCCCCTAATTACTCTGGCATCTTTATCGCTATCCTTCCACCTCAGAGTCGTGTGGCGACGTGAGCGCCGCGTATCAATGACAGGACGCGCGCGCTCTCTATCTCTCTCTCTCTCTCTGCCATGCAAATTAAATAGGACGTCCTTAAAAAAAAAGGTGTGCGAGATGTAGTTTGCTATCACCCGAGCACGCGGGGGTGAGGAGAGAGTCCCGACTGAGTCCGAGGCGAGCCTGGACGGGTTTCCTGGCTAGCATGAGCAAGACGAAATAAAGAAGAAAAAGAAGAAGAAGCAAATACTGAAAACGTAATGGTAATATTGAAGGCGCCAACCATATGCTTTTGACAAGTTCACGTAGCGCTAAGCTAGGCATTAAGCGAGCTAACGGCGTCAAAGTTTAAAAAAGTTAGCTTTAAAACCGGATGTGATTGATTCCACAGTTTAGATTCGTTTTAATTAACGTAGAGAGCTAAAGTGTTGTCATGCTCACGCCCCCTTCCCCACTTGGTTGCTGCACACTGCCAGCAAACAGGCTGAATAGGCTGCCATGCTTTTTAGCCTGCTAACAAAGACAAAAGCTGTCTTTTTTGGAAAAATGTCAGGAGGCAAAACTCAGGGATATTCAGTAAAGATAAAGCAACAATATAACTATAATGACCCAATTTAAACGGGAGGGAGGCGGGAACTGTTGCTTTTTTGTTTGAAATTAAAGCATAATTAGTATTTTTATTTTTTTGCTTAAAGTTGCTATTTTTCCCCCAAAATACATTGAGTCAAGTTTTTTTTCACTCAAAATCGCTATTCTGAACATAGAGTCCTATCCCAGCTCTCCTGCACACTGTTGGTCAGCTGGCTGAAAGAAGAAATGCTACCACACTTTCCCCTCACTTACAATGGTAACTTATTTAGCTGTTTTGGAAAATTCCTGTGGCAAAGAAACATTCAATTAATGTTGCACACAATTATCACTGTAACAATCATAATATTTTAACTGAAATAAGAATTTATTTGCTATTCTGTCTGAAATAAACGGATTAAATAATATACATTTTTGTGCTGATGTCGTAAAACCGTTTTGTTTTTAAAAGTCGTTAAGGTTATTTTATTATGCTCTTTACCATAACACTGCTGCTTTCCCTCCATTTGCTGCACACTGCTAGTCTGCTGGCTGAAATAAGATCAACTTCTCTCTCACTTTTAGAAACATTTCCCATTGACTTAATATTTGACTTTCTGGATTTTTTTTGTGTGTGCAAATGCAGTGAAATTTGTGGTGTTTAAAACTACATGACCAGACAGTCTCACACTATGCCCCTACATTAGCTAAAACCCAACATCTGTCATTATCCCAGTGGACGTTTTAGACTCCTTAGAGCCCCCTGCTGGCCTGGAACTCTCAAAAGAACTTCCAATGGGAAAAACAAAAGGTACAAAAGTCATAATCTAATTGATCTTCACTGATGTTTGATGTTGGCAGCTTTACACAACAGTTCTGTAAATGGATGTTGTAGAATCATTGTGGCAGAATTGACAAAGGGAGTGAAACTGATCAAAACTACACAACTAATATCATGCCATCTGAACATCTACACTAGACTAAGGGCTTTTCAAGGTTAGTTAGTAGTGATTAGAAAATTAAAACCACAACTTTCCACAACTGAATTCAAATTTAGCCCAATCAAAATGATTGAAAGTCAGACTTGGTTGAGCCCTTCGATCACTAGCAGCAACCACTCGATGTTTCTTTTTACAGTTCACATGCAGCAACTCTGTCTCTTTAACTCAACCACACTGGTGCTGTAGACTCCTTCTGTCAATGAAAAATGTTAAACGGTGTCTATCAATCAGGGATAAGGCAAAGCAGAGGTCAGTAGCAGTGGGTAGTGGGGCCCCCTGTTCGAGACTCATCTCTGGGCCTCGTGCAACTTTGGACCGGCCCTGCTGCTAAACCTCATGCATCTGGATAGGTTTTTTTAAAAAATCTTTTTATTTTTCTTTCATCTAAGCGGGTTGCACTCACGGAAAAATCTGTTCTTGAGGTCAACGGTGCAAGTTAACCTCTTGATCTCATCCTTGCTCCTCCTGAACCCAGAAGCACCACCTCTTCCTTCTTCCCTCACAGTTAAAGACCCCCACCTTTAAAAAAAAAAACAAAACAAAAAACACACAAATATGCTTGACCATACCCTGCATTTCTTGGGGTACCCCCCCAACCCCCTTCTTCTTCTTCTTCTGAACAGCTCTTTGAAAAAACGGATCAGACCGTGACACACCGTCTCCTGCACGCCAGATCACACAGCGCACGGAGAAAGAAACACACAGAGGGAGCGGAGAGCCGCATGCGTGCCAGTGCCCCGCAGTGATTGCCCTGATTATTTGCAGATGGGCAACGGAGGGGCTCGCGGAGTGTGGAGGTCCCCCCCCCCCCCACCACCACCCACCCCCTGGCACGCAGCGCATATGATTAAATTGGTGATTGCCTCAGTATTTACAAGCACCCGCCCACCGTATCCTCCACCCTCCTCCCCATCTTCACTCCCCCCCCAAACCCCCGTCTCCCTGTCCCAACTCTCGTCGCCGCTCGCTCTGATCCCGGCGATAGGTTATGTCACGGGTGTGAGTGAGGGGGGGTGGGGGGGTTACTTTGCCCTAATCCGACTGTCTCCTCATTCATTCACAGCAAAAGGCTGGTGTTTACAGAGGGGCTGATCCCCCCGGCTCGACTCCAGCGCCTCCGCTGAGCGATTGTTATGCAGGTTTCCGACCAACTGTTCAAAGTGGTTATGAGATCAATTAAAACCAGCTTAGGGGAGGAGAGAGGGAGGCCGGATGGATGGATGGATGGATGGATGGATGGATGGATGGATGGATGGATTTTGCGGTTCAGAAGTCTTGGGTTTGGGGTTCTGTAAGGACCCCCAGTTTATTTGGGACGTGCCCGATCAGCAACATGCTTAACTACTGAAACAAGCAAATGCACGATGATGAAAAATGAAATGGAGGAAATAGGGGGCGAATGAGGGAGAAGCGTGTTTTTGAAGTGCTAAATCGTTTTAGAGAGCGCGCGTAATCCTGCGCGTATTTTACGCACCAATAGAAAGTGTTTGAGACAAAAATATTTCACAAAAAAATGTTTTCCGCTCTCTTTTTTGCACGTTTAATGAGATTCTGAAAATATGGTGTTTTCCCAGAAGGGAGGATTTCTGGAGAGGTCTGGATCCTCTGCTCTCACCTCACATATTGGATCTCTCTCTCTCTCTCCCTCTCTCTCTCTCTCTCTCTCTCTCTTTCTGTCTCTCTCTCTCTCTCTCTTTACCCACACCGTGCCTCTACATTAGACTGGCTACGAACACTTTCTGTCTACCAGCGCACAATCTGTTAAGTGTCACGTCTCCCGGATGCACATCTGAAAACACGAGGTCTGAACTCTGGGTTACCTCTCTTGTTTCTCCTCCAGCGGTGCGACGGCGCCTGACAGTTGCTGTACTCCATACAGTTCAAGACGATCAGGGCAAATGAAAAGAGTCGAAACTGCATCTGGACGGTGGGTCTGGTTTACTCGGACTCCAAAAAAAAAAAAAAAAAAAAAGATAAATGTAGCAGAAAAGAAAAAGAAAAAGCGCACCAGTCGTGGCTTATGAGAACTCCTCTGACTTTGCTTTTTTTGGGGTCCAATTTCTCCAGTTTCTTCTTTTCTTTTTTTTTTAGCGGATCCTTAAAAATGTGTCAAACGTCAGAGACGCGACATGGCATCATGTCTTCGGCTGGAAGCATTTTTTATTTTATTTTTTTAAAGCTCGCTGATGATTCTTAAGTTAATAATGAAAAAAGAAGAAGAAAAAGTGTCCGTGCTGGAGAAAGAAAGGGGAGGGGAGGAGAAAAAAACAAAGGTGTGATAAGAGAGTAAAGAAATCAACACCTTCTTGTGATCGTGGAAGATGAAAGCGGAGACTCAAATGTCCAGATTCTGACCCCCTAAAAGCTGAACACGGAGCGGTGCGTAACAGCCACAACCACCGCCGGGTCACTTCTCATGAAAAAGGAAAAAAAAGATGAAGTGTAATTCCGCTTCTGGGTTCCGTCTGAGTGCAAGTGCGGCTGAGCAACACGCAGCATCCCTGTCTCTCTGAGCGACTGAGGAACTCGCGTCTGGAGAGTGGAGGTCCGAGAAGGAGGGATGAAGAAAAAGGAGGTGAATTGGGAGGGAGGGCTGGTCCTTCTCTTTTTTCCTCCAGCTCTCTCTTTGGGTCTTGCACTCGCTTTTTAACCTGAGTTTCTCGGCCGGTTTCGGTCTGCCCTGTTCGCGGCGTGCCCGTCTAAGCTTTAAAAAGAATAAAGAAAAGAATAAAGAAAAGAGAAAAAAAAGAATGTCTTGGGAGTTGGAGACCGTGGTGAGTGCGCGTCGTGCGCCCTGATGTGTGGCTGAATGGTCCTGATGCTCTCTGCCGGTTTCCTCATATAGCCAAGCTGTTGCGTCGCTGTCACGTGCGGAAATTTCCAGCTTCCAGCCTCTCATTTAAAATGTTGAGGAGGGTCTCCTGTTCATCAGCCTCGCTAACCCCCCAAAACCACCCACCCCCCTACCCACCCATCAACCCAGCGGGCCGGCCAGCCACACTGGGCCGGTTCGAGGTTGCCTCAGGGTCCTAGTGAGCGTGAAAAGTTGGAAGACGTTTAAGGAGGGGAGGAGGTGGGGGGGACTCCTGTGCTATTCTTGAGTTTCTCTTGTTTTTCCACTGGCTGCTAATTTTAGACGATCTTAACATATTGGATGTCTTTTCAAATCCATGCAGAGGCGAACTAAGAATTTGTAGGGCCCAAATCAGAAGAGGGGAGGGGGGCATTTTAAATGAAAAGTGTTTATTCTTTTTTCTTTTTTGTTGCTATAAGTTTGTAAAAAATAAAAAATTAGTAATCAAATCCTAAGACGATACAACCATTCAAATATAAAATCACATTCCTATCCTGTCCTATATTAGCGGACATTAACTGTACCTGAAAGAAATTAGTATTTTCTCAGCTGAGAAACTTCTGCGTTACTTTAATCTTAAACTAGTCGAGGCTGGTAGCTGGATTAATCCGCTCCATCAGCAGCAAGGGGAATAATCTATTGGATTTTGTGCTATGCTACTTTTCCAGATCTTGTAAGGCAGACTGTAAAATATCTGCTTCTATAGTACTGTCTTCCATAGGTATGATGTTTTTACGAACGATTTGAAAATTCTGAAATTAGCCTAGAAATGCAGCAGGTCTAATTAGATGTTAGCTTTTTAGCGCTCTTTCCAACAAATTCTCCAATATGACGTAGTTTTTCTACAAATAAAATAAACTTCACTTAAAAAACGGCAAATCTATTAAGGACATCACCCACCAGTTGTTAACTAACCAATAATGCCTATCCTTTGTCAGCATATTGCATTATGCTAACGTAAAATGCCATTTGCTTGACTTTTTCTGGAATAAGATGCAACTTTCTGCTACAGGACATTTCTAACTGCGCATACAAGTCAATACATTAATTTACTCCTAACCTATTGTAAGAACTGTGGTCCGACCTCTGTAAGCAGCATCTATTATCAGGGGTCATAATCATATTTCACAAGAGTCAATTAACCTAAATGGATATGTTGTGTTGCTCAGCGGTCAAAATATACTTCAGATTTCTAACTTTTTATAAGCACTCATCTCATACCTAACTATAAAACAACGAACTGAAATATTTTTTTTCTTACAAACATGAGAAATTGTCACTCAACTTATGGACATTAACTTTTGTACGTCTGCAGGCAGATTTTACATGAACCGTAGCTTTGGCTTAGAGAAATGACTCTTCTATACCGGTGAAATTTCAGTTCATATTGAAATACGTCACTCATTCTCTGATAAATTAACAGTAAAATTTGAGTTTTCCTTTCTGAAGTCAATGTGTGCTCACTAAACAAACAGGGTCACAAATCTGTTTTGGGGGTCAGGGATTAAAATAGTTTGAAAATTTTTTTTTTTTAAAAATCAGGATTTGACAGTTAAATATTTTTCTTATCCATGTTGAGTTGTTTTTAATTTAAAAACAATTTACGCATTTCCTCATGCTTTTTCAGATATTCAAGATTTCTTTTCTTATTTTTTAATAATAATACAAAAAAATAAATAAAATTTTCCATTTGAAAATGGGCCCCTGAAGCCCCATTCCAATTAGGGCCCTACAAATTCTTGGATTGCCTCTGCATTGCTTTGAGTTTGCTCTTTATCATTAATTCATCAAGTCCAATTATATAACAAGGAGAGAACGACAACTATTCTCTGCCTGCTCTGTGGAGCAAATATGTCTTGAAACCATAAGGAAACCAGACCCACTGTACTGTTTATCTAAGCAACAAAATCACTTTGAGAAGAAAATCATTGATTTGCAGAAACACAAAGGTTTAGCTGCTAAATATCTCAACAAATGTATAGATTTAAAGGTGGTCATCTTGTCCTTTACCTTATCTGAAAGATACTGAAACCCTGGAGGCATATGAACAAAAAAATGAACAAAATTTCAAATAAAACCAGTTTGTGACTAATTGACGCTGCAGAGGTCAATTAATAAGTGGACATTTGTGGTAATATTCTCAGCTTCGTGAGCAAACCACTGCTCTACTCCATTCAGCCACTAGGTGTGGCACTTAATCTTTTATTTATTTGAGGAAATTATTTTTATGTGAAAGCAACGTCGTCCAAGTGAGAGACTCTGCCAGTGTGTGGTGAAGAAGATAACTTTCTCGAACACACAGAGCGGCTGCTTTCTGTGCCGGTGACATGACAAAAGGCCTCCTATCTTTCATTTCATGGTGTGTGTATTTTTATTTTTTTCCAATTTAAATGGCAAAAACCAGAGGAGGAGAAACCAGAGGAGGAGGAGAAGGCAGGGGGCAAAAAAACCTCTGGTAGTAAAATCTACTCTGAGGCGAAGATCTTTGTTTAAAGAAGGAGTTTGGGAAACCTTTGGTGACCTTTGCGCTGGCTGTTGTTTATTTGTCTGTCCAGAGAGCAGTGACAGACACCGCGGTCAGCGTGGCTGTTGCAGCCACAGGCTGCGCTGCTGGTTTGGACTCTTCTCTACAACAACATGTGAGGGAGCACCGGTTAAGGTGAACGTGATAATTTAGGCCCTCTGGCGCTTTTATTTTCACGATGTGTCACGGAGAAAGGGGGCCGGTAAACCAATCACTCTGCCCATCGCCCCCCGGGGGGGGGGGGCGGGGGCCCGGCGCCCGGGGGGGGGGGGGGCCGGGGGAGGTCGACCAACCTCAGGCTCAGGGCCTCCCCCGCATCAGTGAGAACGTCCCGCTAGAGC